>UELX01000225.1:0-101249 GCA_900480035.1 Eupelmus urozonus | reverse complement strand
TATGTAATAGGCGTTATATTTGACCTATGTATTTTGTTTGTACTTGATTGATACAATAATAAACTATATCTATCTATATCTATCTATCCAAAACCCACTTTTCCTCCCGCTCAATCAGCTTTCCTTCCCTCACACCAGATTACATCGGCATAATCCCAACAACTACTCGCGGCTCACTAATCATGTTTTACGTAACTACCTCCGCGCGTGCCTAAAAAGCCTATACATACGCTCTAACCCAGGGCTATAAGTGCATGCGCACCTACCTCACGATGAGGACCTATAGAGCAAGCTCATAAATCCACGCGCTCTCCTTTTTTCTTCTTCTTTTCGTCGGCGGCACCTAAACAAAGAGAACGCGTGATTTATCCCCTGCTAAGTAGTGTAGCTTTAACAGTAGCCGCGAGAGCTACAGGTTTTTTTGCGATTTTTCGAAGAAAAAGCGCGTCACGTGTCGCTTTTCTCGCGCTTTGGGATTTCTTTATTTATGGGGAAATTCTTGGGTTTGGTGGGTATGGGAATATTTTCTATGGGTGGTGGAAGGATATTTATGGCCGGGGTTTTGTAGGAGAGGCGAATGTGTAAGGCTGCGTTAATTATTTTAGTATGTGTTTAGGTGACGGTAGGTTTTCGAAGCGCTGGATTTATGGAGCTGGATTGGAAAATTTACGTAATATGAAGAATGGACTCTTTGATAACGGTAAAGAGAGTTTGATGGAAAAATGGAGTTTTGTATTGTTTTTTATTTGATTGTAACGTATTTCATGAGATAATATAGGAGAATATTTTTATCCGGGTTGCAAGTATTTATGGAGAATTTCAAAAAGATTATAATTTATATTTCTGTTGCCGATGTAAGCAAATGTTTTCTTTAGAATGATAAATTCAATCATTAAAATTATATGAAAATTTTTGAAAATAGATGAAATTTAATAAAGTAGCTCTAAGTATTTTTAGATAATTACGGTGTATTTTTAGCATGAATTCTAAGTTGACAACTTCTTGAAAAGCATTCGCGCAACTTCAATAAATTTCATTGTATCATGTTCAGCGTCAGGCACAATTGCCAGTCTTTCCATATTAAACTACTTCTGCTTTTGCAAAAGATTTAGTATCTAGCTCGTAGTAGTTTATGCTTTTTCAATAAAATCGATAACGCGAGGCTAACCGTTTTAGCTCATAATTCAGTTTTTGCCTCAACTTTTTGTTTATATCCCCCCGGCTCGATGCAAAAAGCAGCTTACATAAATAGCGCTAGAAAAAAAGATAGCTAGTGTCGTAAAATACCTCCATTGTTCCATTATCAAATTATCCAAATTAATAGACCCAACCTACCGGCGTTTTACCACAATCCACGCTCGAAACACGATTAATTCCAGTGTTTAACACATTCCGAAAAGACAATAGCCTTCCCTCCAAAGAAACATTTCAAAGCGGCTCTCTCTCTCTCTCTCTCTCGCACGATCGATCCAAACTACTAAAGACAACAACGCCAACTGTCCCAAACCCACGAGCAGCCTTTGGAATTTCGTCTGCGCGCGCTTTTCAGCATCACGTAGCCAGACTCCCCTGGCACGAGAGATCGTCTACTATAGTTACTGCACACATGCCGAGTGAAATTGCGCCACGGCTCGTAGTTCGTCAAACTTTGACAAGTGCCTTGCTCAAACACGATCCCCGGCGACGGGGAGAAAGAGCGCCGGGAGAAGCCGGCGTGTACTACGAATTTGAGAGCGAAAAGCCGATTATTGACTTAAGCCTGCGCTCGCGAGGCTCTCGCACTTTCGACGAGTCTGCTGAGCGCTGCTGGCTGTGTGTACACTGTGGTGAGGCAAGCGGGATTTGAGTTTCTGGTGATTGGGAGTTTGTTGCTGGTGTGGGTTTTTTGGATGGTGGTGATTAATTTGGTTTGGAATTGGTTGTTTTTATTGTTGGTCAGAAATTTGTGGGTTGAGATAGTGATAATTGCACGAGAAAGGGTAATAGCTTTTCTCTCCTACTTTATTGTACCATAAACCGAGAAATTTTCATCGGAATTTGATGCAACTCCGAGTTTTATTACTTCATTGATCGCGAGTAAAAATTAGTCCGTCATAAATCCCCAGCTAGAAATTAATTGAAAAGGTTTCCCGAAAGCCGCGAGTCAATTAATCACGCAGTAAATAAACACTTTCTTCATAAAGTAGATTACGCCTCAATAGAACACACCATAAGAAGTAACCGGTTACGCAAGCCTAATGCTCAATTAATTCCCAAATAAAATAAACGACAAGCTGGATAAAACGGTATCCTTAAAATTGCTCCTAACAACCTCGCTCAAATAAATCATCGCTTCCAGCCGATATCACCCATTAACTTCTGCACCGTTTCCAATCAAGCAAAGATCCAGCTCGACAAACACACCGAGCAGATAAGCTTCATGCTCGGACTGTACTTATATAGGCTCGAGTTATCCGCTTAGGCTGGTATGCGCTTTTCAAGTCGAAATGAGCTCCTTACTTTCAGATAGACAGCCGGGCGAGCACGTATATTATGTACATACGTGCCTCGTTCTTGTGACTTATCGATCTTAGAGGAAAGATCACGAGTGTTGCGGCTGAACGAGACGTTTTCAAAAATTCAACTCTGCAATTATTAGCTTTGCTCCTTTGTACCAGTGTAGGTTTTATCGCTGGGTCTAGGCGATTTTTGTGTCTTCGTGGGTATGGGTAGTATGCTGGGAAAAGCGAGAGTTGGTGCTGGGTTTGGAAAAATGCGACGAGATTGATGCGGAGTTTGCAGAGGTTTTGACTTTTGATTTTTTAAGTAATTACTCTTTGGATCAGGGATACTATTATTTTGAATTTTTCGTCAAAATTATTTGCAATCGCCGTGATTGCTCCAAAGCACTAACTGATTTTCCAGCCCGCGTTAATTTAATTTTTGAGCACCCATTAAAAGTATCATTACATCCTTTCGCCCAAGCATATTTTTCGTAAAAAGCTCGTTCCTTCTCCCCCATTAGCCTTAAACTTCTCCCAACTCTCCAGCATCCTTACGTCAGCCGGTAATTCGAGCGCGTATACAATAATTTTATTACACCTCTCGGCTTATTATTTTTTACACCCCTGAGCTCTCACACACTCGGCCAATTAAAAATTCTTTGTTACCCAACCATAAATTTACAGCCCCGGCGTCGCGATAAATTTCAATTACGATTTTATATCGCTAAATTACGCTCTAAAATAAATACGCTCCGTTTAATATTTCCGAGCATGCATATGCAAACCATAAGGAGGGGGAGTAACGCACCAACCGCGGAGAAAATAAAACGCATTGCGCAACGTCAATTTACCGATTCCCCCGCGCATGTACCCGTAAAGGTAGCTCTCTCTCTCTATTTAGTACAGCCAGGCGCGCGTGTATACATGCTATCGAATATCTCGAGCCTGGCCTAATACAGCCGCGAAATCGAAATTTCCGAACAAACGAGAGGCGTGCGAGAGCTGCTCGATCGCAGCGGCGCCGATAGCCGATCGGCCCACCTCGATATCTTTATTAAAGGAGCAGCCCGAGGAAAGCGCGAGATATGCCGGAATGCAACGCACGTGGGTGTAGGAGCCGGGGCTGCCGGCTTCTTCGTTGTTGTCTTATCTAGGTAGGTATGTAGATGCGCGATTGCGCTGAAATGGGTGTAATGTAGGGATCGAAGTGCGAGCGTTCGATTTTCTTGTTATAGCGTGAGAAATCGGGAGCTTCGCGGTCGGTGAAGTATATGGTACGGAGGCAGGTTGCTGGTTGTAAGGTTCGGTGTTGTAGCTGTAAGTGGATTAGATTGTAATTATTGTAACTTGTTTTTTAAGTAGCTGATGAAAAATTTTTTTGGCTAGGTGAAATAGAATATTGTTTAATAAACTAATAACAACTAAATATTTAAAATATTTTGAATATGTTTTCTTCTTAAATTGCAAGCCATTAATTTAAGCTACAAACGTTTTTCTTGGAATACAAGTTGTATTTATATAGTTATTTTGTAGCTCGAAATTACTCTGTAGACTAATTTACGTGCAATTGAAAGCGAATAAAAACAATAAAACTAAGAAACAATCTGAAATAAATAGGTGCAATTTGCCCTGTTTATATAGCGACCGAGGGTGAGGTCACTTCCTTGAATGATTTTGCGCAATTTTCGCGATATGTAATGAAAAGTTTAAAATTGTTCCTTTGATACCGCTATAATTCAAATTTTATTAGCTTTTAAATCCCCGCGAAAAGGTTCGATAAAACCGATTAAGTTATTTAAGTGCGATAGGAATTCAAGTTCTTTTTATCCTCGTCTTTTAGTTTTCAGTGAATTAAGTTATTACAGGTACTTAAATGAATAAAAAAACTCTATTTTATAGAAATATTATTTATTTGATCCAAACGAGAAAAGTACTTATAAAGCAAGTCTACGCCATCCTGCAAAAAAGTCTGAAATATATTATAAACCCATAACCCTTTGAAATTATTGTTTATTTCCCATCTAAAATTAAATGATTATTTTTCGATCGACCGGCAAGATTACGTGGTCGCGTTTGCTGAACTTTCACGCGGTAGCAGACAGGCCACGAGCTTCGCGGCGAACTTCATTAAGCCGTAAATCGCGCGATTTTATTAAAATCAATTCGCGCTAATTCAGTTATTAACACGTAATTTATAAAAGCCATTACAAGCAGCGCTTACATAACGATAAATTAACAAACTATCTCCGGGCGATAATAACGCTCTCGCACTCGCCGCGATACCAATTACCGATTTTTCAGTAAAAACTCGGCACAATAACGCGCGAATTAACCGAGAAAGCCTCGCGAAGATCGCAGTCTCAGATATATCACTTTCCAGCGCCGAAACAATCCCGATCGGCGAGCTAACCGATTCCCGCCTGGACTCGCGTGTTTACGACTTGGGAGCTCTAATTATCGGTAACGCAGCATCTTTGTGGGCTCGGCTTCCGCGCGAGATGCGAAATTGGCAGTTTAGGAGTAGAAGAGCGATGACTCGATAAAGATCGGTTGTTGAGATTTTATGAAGGGGATTTTCCGATACCGATCTCAGTGAAGGGCTTGGAAATTCTATTTTGTGAGCTTACAGGGTAAATATTGGCGCACGTGCTTTCATGCGTTGGTTATGCAATATTGATTCGCTGACATTGTTGACACGTCGAAAGTTTCATAAGAGGGATCCTTTTCATATTATTAGCGAAAATTGCAATATCATGTGAATCACTGCTTCTGTAAATAGCCGATAAGTTAAATATTGATATAATTACACGGTAAAGTTTCTCACAACAAACCAAGTCGAATTGTCATCTCAATAGTACAGAATACCATTGCAATCTGATACACCCAAATCGCAAAAACAGGAAGATCTAAAAAGCACAGACAAATCCAGAAGTCTTTCGCTTAAAGTTAAAGGAGCGGCAAACGATTACGTTTCGTATATACCCGCGATTAAAACTTCGCGGTTGCGTCACTGATAAAAAGTAATTGGGTCAATAGTTGGCTGACAAAAAGCTCGATCGTGTTACTGCTCATTGTTCCGCCGTTATGAGGATAACTTAGTAGCCGCGTGCGCAAAAACTACCCGTCGACTTTTATTTATAGTCGCATTGCATATTCAATTGCATTCAATTAGACTGTAAACCGTCTCTTTTTCATCGGCGTTTACAGACTCGAAATATATCCAGCCGAGATTCTCTTGTCAATGCATTAATGCAGCTACTGCATACGCTAATGGCGATTTTTTTGTCAAAAAAGTCAGAAAAAATATTGAATTACAAGCAGCGATCGTCAACATCTCGCTTTATCACAATACCGATCACAAGCGAGCAAAAACCGCCGTTTAAATAGCCGCGTGCGCAATCGAAAGCGAAACTCGATCCCCGCCGATCTCGAGCCGTAAAATTATGAAATATACGTTAGCGCGCGTAAACAAACGAGAGAAAGATAAAGAGAAAGCAAGCGCAGAGAGGAAACGGTCACAAGCTCGGACAGTGTGAGAGACAGTAGGGCGAGCAAGCATACCCAGTGAGAGAGAAAGAGCGAGCGGTACAGGCCTAATTGGCTCGGCGTACACGGCAAAATTTATTGCCCGCCGCTGAGTTTTACGCCGAGGCGGATCTCCGTACACGTGTGCACTTTGCGCAAATTAAAATCAGATCGGCAACCCCCCGAACGGAATTCGGAGCGGGCCCAACGGCCGAGCGTGACACGCTTATACGGTTTTATGGAGCGGAAGCGCGAGTGACGCGATAGAATGTTTTTTTTTTGCTGGGAAATTGTTGGATGTGTGTGTATACGGCTATGGATAACGATGTTGTTGGGGGGCGAGGTGATTGCCGGAACGGAACGGATAGCGATCTTTTTGGGAGGAAGGAGCGAAAAGGGGGCCGAGAGGAAGAGATCGCGATTTTTCGGGGCAGATGCGGGAGGGAGGAGGCGAGGAGATCGAGAGGAGATCGGTGCTTTAAATGAGGATGTGATGTTGGTAGGGGGAGATAGTTGGGAATTGGATTTTAGATCTTTTTTATTTATGGTTACGTACTTTGTGATGAAAGTTTCTTGGAAAAGCTTGTTTAAATTTTTTTTTAATTTTGATAAATATAAGAGCCCTAACCCGAAAAGTGCCATTTCCCACCATCACTTGAAAAAAAAAATCTCAAAAATATATATATGCATTTGACGCTCAAATCACTCTTTCTTTCAACCACTCAGAAATTCATCGGTGTATTTTTAAACCACAAACTCACCAGTGCACCCAGCCCCGGCCCGCTCCTCCCGCGCATTAATCCTGCTTTCTCGAGCGTTACGAGGCGACGGGAGCGCCCGAAAGGGTTAAAATAAGGTTACGCGCAAAGCGAGCGTGAAGAAAGGAGAAAGGAAGCCAGAGGAAGCGAGAGCGCGCGAGATAATGAGATCCCTCGACGTAATTCGCGAGCGGCCCAAAAATATATACGGGCCTCTGCCTCCCCCGTAACCGGGATTGCGCGCGCGGATGCTCGTTGCAAAACGGATGACAGGCGATATGCCGCTTATGGGGATATACGTCAATGCGCGCAAAAATCGAGAGCTGGCTTTCCTTTATTCGACGGGGGCCAGATTGCTATCTTAAAGGCGCTTAATTGAAAGAGTTTTCGCAAGGGTTTTTGGGCGCCTGTTGTTGGGGCAATGCTTTATTGAATAACGCGTTTGTCAAGCGGATTGGCCCTTCTTGTGGCCTGTCGATTAATGTCGCTGATATATCGATTACGCGTTATGTTCGATTTTGTATTGGGCAAATTTCGTATTTTGTGTTTTAAGAATTAAATGTTACAAAAGGTGTGTGTTTTTATATATAATTTTTTGTATCTTTTGGATAAGAGATTGGATACATATAATTAAAAAAAACTAATAAAAATTAATCGAGCGTAACTTTTTAAATTAATTAATAAAATAATAACTAAAGTACGTAACAACAACATTTTTTAATTAATATAAATTTAATTATATACTCGTGCATCTCTAAAATTTAAGCACGGTAGCCAGTTCAAAACTGGATCTGCTGTGTATACACGCATAAAACATGAAAGCCCATAACGAAACACGAATAAAGAAATGGTTAACTTATTTTTATACCAGGGTGTGCCCGTTTTTCAATGTTGTAATCAAGATATTCTCAAATGGCTTGATTTTCCCATAGAAATTATTGCTAATGCATTTTTAATTACTGCGTAGAAATATCCGTATAACTTCCTGCGCAGAAAGATCCTACAGAAATTTTCGTAATATCCCAACGACATTACTCGTTCCGCGCCGCTGTATCATAAACATTTATCTTTAACTAAATCTACAATTCTTTATATTACTAACTTTATACCTTTAATAAAAACTAAAAGTAAAAAAAAATAACAAATTTATAACTGCCAATAAAACTCTCGCATTAAATCCACACCGCAGCACAACAACATAATTTACGTCCCCTTCAGCCGTAATTGCAAGCACAACACGATTTTAAGGCTCTGTTTTGTACAAATTTTCGCATGTACCAGTCGCCAAAAATCACCTTACCCAACATCCCGCTCCAATTAAAGGCACTTTAACTCTCTCGCGAGCACAATAAACCTCGCTCACTCCACTTACGCGCCAATTGTATAATATTTCCATCCTCGCGATTCACATTGCACCCAGGAGCCCTTATCCACTTTGCTTACCGAAAATAAAATCTCCGCGTAACAAACTCGCGGATCCATGCACCAGTCATGTCGCAACTCACCTCGTGCGCATAATCCACGAGAAGCGCATTATAAAGGGCCCGCGAAATCCTCTGGAAAGTGATTTTCGAAAGCCAGAGAGACGGAGAGAGATGCTTGTAGGTTTGACGGGCTTATGTGTACGCGCGCTCTACATCATGTAACTCTCCTTCGACGAGGGGGGCGCAATTACGCGCGTGTGTTACGGCTGCGGGTATATATATGTAGGTGAGCAGCTCTCTTGCGCCGTGATTACCCGCCCGGTAATGGACTTTTCTGGAGAGAGGATGCTCTTTGTGCAGAGCTCTGATGCTATGAAAAAGGGTGATTGCGTAAAAGTGTGATGATGCTTTTCTGAACTTTGGGAGATTGGGTGGATTGATGATATGGGTGGCTTTCTTTGTGGTCACCGAGAAAGTTTGAAAGACACTGGTTGTCGTTAAGTGAAATTGTAAATTCGGACGTTTCTTTTGTTTTGGTTTGCTGAAGAAGCCAAATGAAATAACGCAAGCAATTTGCGTCCTTAATCTATGTATAGCTTTAGGTTTAAGTGGCCATTCCGCATTGTTC
The DNA here is from genome assembly GCA_900480035.1 of Eupelmus urozonus. Classification (NCBI taxonomy): domain Eukaryota; kingdom Metazoa; phylum Arthropoda; class Insecta; order Hymenoptera; family Eupelmidae; genus Eupelmus; species Eupelmus urozonus. The sequence continues at coordinate 92,431 of UELX01000225.1, read as the reverse complement.
CCAACACATCGAATATTTTAAGCCAAAGTAATATTCGGCTGTGCATTATATCATTGTCAAAAGAAACAAATCTCCAACCGACCAAAAAATTACCGCTCACAAATAAAAACCAAATATTCTCAACGCCTTCGCTTACAGCAACATTAATCCATTGAATGTAAAGCAAGCGGTCCTTACATAAACCATCCGAACATCGGTATACAAAAGCAATCAAGGGTCAAAACAGCCGGCGGCATGTAGGCTAGAGTAACCCTCGGAATGCGTATTTACATAAAACACGAATGCGCACGAGCTAGCCGAAAGAAAATGGTTAATGCAACGTGTGTACACGCCGCGTACATCCATACAGCTACGGAACATTCATTTATTCAAGTACCTATCTCTATATGGCCAGGAGATAATAAAGTTCACGTGTCATTCGAAAGAGAGAGAGGAAGAATGGCGAAAAAGTGAATTAAAACTCGCGGTGAAATTGAAATGGACGTTTCGTCAATCGACGTCGACGATATAACGTGTGGGGTTATGTACTGAATGATGCCTGTTACGACGTGGTTGTTTTCGAGATGGACGATACGGGTCCGTTGTGAAATTCTATGGCTTTTTTCAGATGGATACTGAGAGGAGTAATTATCATTTTTGCCAATTGGCTTTGCTTCTTTATCGTCTGCGTGCTTCGAGAGTTTTACGAATTTTTAATGATGATGACCGATTTGATCACTTTTTTTGTAATAATGCTGGAATTGTAATTGTGCCGGTTTAATTGACTTGTATGTATATTAAATGGTGAATTATTGACTGAGCAGTACTAAAATTTTAATGCAACGAATAAAAAGCGTTTTATGCAGTTATTGACGATGGTATAGTGCGTTCATGTTGGTGGTTAAAGATGAAGATGTACATTATCATGTTAACGACATTATGACAATTAAAATGCTTTGATTTTTCCTTTCATGTATCTATTGTTCATAGAATATGGACAAATCTTTTCACATGACAACATGCACCTTATGTAATGTAATTGAAAGGTACCTAAAATATTTATAAAATCAGTCATCAGACACGAAGAAATTATAGCAAAACCGTTGAAAATTGAAGTATTTAACCACTGGTTTCTACGCAACATGGATCCAGCTTTCATCATAAAAGAAAATTGGGAAGACCGCTTCAATCAACCGATATAAACGCGTTTGCACACTAAAATAATAATCCCAATTTGAAACAAAAACCATAAAAAGCCTACGACTTATGTCACATCAAGCGTCAGCTTATTCCTTAATCGCTCCAATAAACCCACAAAACACACCGATCCAAACACTCTCCGCACCATACACCCAACCAGTCCACGCCCTCGCCTGGATTTCCCGGCGAGGATGGCGCACACCTTTTACGTAACAGTTAATCCGAACGCGCGAGAGCGACATAAGTATCCCAGCCCATTGCCGGTACCAATCTGATAATGACGAAGCGGAGAAAAGGCTCTCGATCGATATATAACGCTCTCCGCTTTTTTATTCCAGCTCCTTCTCGCTCTCGGTAATGAAAGGTATTTCGCGTTAGTCATACGCTCTGGTTTTATTGAGGGTGTGTGTAATTACCGCGCGCACCGCGCAAGTAAATGCGCGCACGCGAGTGTACGTACACGTAAGCGGGAGATAACGGCGAGCTATGGGAACCGAGAGTCGGCGGTGACTGTATATCGAGTGCTTAATTGTTTCTTGATCAACTTCTAGCCGCTTAGCCCCATTGTTGGAGTGCCTTTATATGCATGGATTTTTCGTTGTTAAACTGTATCTCGGCGATTATGTGAATTTGTGCTGATTTGTGTGTGGAGGAAAAAAGGAAGGAATCGGGCTGTCGTGTAATTTTGATATTGTGATGTTTATCTCTGAATGTGTGTGGGTTTGTGGAAAATGTTTGTAGTTCTGTTTAACGTTAAAATAATATAGTATTGATATTGAACAGGGACTTATCTAGATCGGAAATACAATAATGATGTCTCATGCATTGCAAAACTAGTTTTGGCATCTTTCTTCGTTAAAGTTGTAGTAAAGTATTCTTTAAATTTATTAGTTATACTCAAGGAGGAAAGAGGGTGAGAATGATATTAGGAAATTACAGAAAATTAAAGTTAAGATGACTTACAATGTTAAAGGAACTAAAAATGTACTGTAGAACAAACGCTTTTGTCAACTTAAAATGGAAAGAGTCCCTATAATTTATTATGAATTACTCTGTAATTTACTTTAAAAGTTTGTGGTCTGTACTGTTTAACTGGCTTTAAAGGCTGATGAACTTTGAAAATATCGAGATCAATGAACTTTCAAAACATTCGAACATCAGATGATTTGCTATCAATATTCTCAATACCCCCGATACTTTTCTATAAAAACGAACAAACCACGCATTCTCAAAATCTCCTAATTTACCCAAATCTCATTCATCAAAAGCTCGCCTGCAATAGACACACAACCATGATAGCAAAGCAGCTCTAGCCGTGCTCATGACGCACCACTAGCTCGAAACTCAAACGCGCAACGAGACCTAAGGTGCATTACGCGCCTGAGCATGTGCTTACGCATGCTCATGAGGCGGAGAGTACACATACGCGCACACGCGAGTAGTTTGCTCGACTTGTGGGAAAAAGCGTCTGCGTGTCGGGAGTCTCGGAGCCCCCTTGTCCATTAGCCGAGCTATATATACTCTCCCGTCCGCGCGCGTATCTGCACTTGCTCTTTCTCGATCGAAGTGACTGTGCACGCGCTTGTTTATGCACGGGGAATATTCTGCGTGTGAATTAAGGAAATGAAAAATCTGAAATTGTTTACCACGTGGTTTCTTTACTCTGGAAGCAATAAGCGAACTTTTTTCCGACCTTAGACAATCAAACTGAAAAATTTGGATCCCCGTCATATACACTTTGTCCCAGTTGCACGCCGGCGAAAAATTCCAACTCAAACTTTACCCCCTCCCCGCAACTCCGCTCAAAGCTCCGCCATTTTCCAAAGAAACTTCGCGAAATGACAATGGGCTCTCGAAACTTGGCACTCGGCGCGCAGAATGCTCCGTATGTATATCAACCTATACACACATCCTACGACACAATGCAAGCTGTCCGCGGAATTGGGACGCCGCCGCAAAGGAGAGCTGCGCGGGTGGCTTTTGCCTGCCCCCCCCCCTTTTCTCTCCTTCAATCCCTTTGCGCACCTTCTCGAATATATATACATATATGTATCCAAGCGCGAGCGCACAAAGGTGCAGACTGGGCGCAGCCGAGCGTAACTCATACGGGCCGCGCGTTGTCTTGGCCGGGAATCGAGGTTTCTTTCTTTTTTCTCGCTCTCCGCTCCGCGAGTGTTTGTACGTACGCGCTGCTACCTTTGTGAGCATGCGTAAGTGTACGCGCGCTGTATAATTGCGCGTAATACCGGGTGATTGTTTCTCTTTCCTTCCCCCTTTTTTTCTCGAGGTTCCCTTTTTTTTTATCTTTTGACTTGGTGTGAGAGTGAGCGGTGCGGTGCTGGCTTTTTAGCGAATGAAGGTTCGTTCGTTTGGCGCTGGGATGATGAAGATATGGTGTGTGGAGTAATGCGCTTTCTTTGGGTAATTTTCGAACGTGCGCGGTTTGCTTTGAGATTTTTTTGTTTGATTTTGTTAAAGTGGAATTATGGGCTATGGCTGTTAGTGGGGCAGGTTTGGTTCGTTTTATGGATTTTCTTAATGGAACCGCATCTTTTGCTTTGAAGCGAGACCGTCTAGAGTGTGCTTCTCTTTGGTTTTGGTTCCAATTTTTCAATCTTAAAATAAGATTTCTGAATTGAAAATATTAATAAAAATAAAATAAATTCAAGACATATTATTGAAACAGGGGAAGTAAATCTATAATTACAAAAATTTTTTTGTTTCATGTACATGAAAAAATTTTGAATAAAAGTACATTAATACTCATTGCAATGCTTGTCGAGATTACGCAGTCGCAAAGCAATTAAGATTGTTTTAATGTCCCGCCAGATTTTCTCGATAATTAATAACAAAGATCTTACAATTTACAAGCTGCACATATTTTTCTAGCTCACGAATAATTGTTTAAATTAAGATTTAGATGCAAAGGACTTTGATACATTGTTCAGACGATCGCCAGATACTATCAAAAAATTGGCCTCCTACCCATATACCTCATTACCCATTCTTACAACACTTCAATTCCGTTCCTTACCGATCACCAGAATCGATCGAGAAACAATATCTAAAACTGCCCCGGCCAACCTCGTCATGCAAATTAATTGCCCTCATGAATTAACCAAGCTCCACTTATCGAGCCGCAAGCCGTCTCTCCAGATACCTTATCCACAAAAACTCCCAATCCCTCAAATCCCTAACAAGCTTCCACTCAGCGCTCCCCCACAGGCCACGCATATCGCAGTATCCTTAACACTTCCTATCCGCGCTCCGTCCACCTCTCGGCAAATACCAATAATAATCCGCTCTCTCCTGCGTGCGTGGGCGAGCGTAAAAAAAAAGGGTTAGAAAAAGGCCAGCGCGCGTTCACTGATCATTATCGTTCCGCGCTCGCATTATGAAATCGGCGCGTGTGTGCATAGCGCGCGGCTGCTTTTGTACACGTCTGTGTGTATATAGATCAAGAAACGTGGACGGACACGTATATCTCGGCTGTGATAAGCCGGCCGCCGCTGGCTCTTTGCTAGCGATCTCGTACTTGATATTGTAGCTGGGGATTTTTTTTCTCGCTCGGCTTTTTGCCGGTTGAGCTAGAGCGTTGGGGTACGGGTGGGGGAGGGAATGGATGGTTGGAGAGCTGAGAAGGGTGATTGACCTTATCGGTGAGATATTTAACTGGGAGATTTTTTATTGGGATTGGGTTTGCGTTTGATTTCCGCGCGGTTGCAGATTTATGGGTTTGGCGGGTTGGGAGAGTGTTGAGAAGTTGGCTTATGTGGTGGAGATGGATTGACGGATGTGTAGAGTGGGTAGAATATATATATGTAGGTGTTGAGGAATTAGGTGGAAGTGAAGGAGTTAGGTGGTGATGCAGTTTGAATTACTTTGTTACCACTTGATGATAGACATTAACGAAACCGTAGTAGAAAATTGATCACATTCTGCTTAGCGGGTGTTAAAATGATAATTATCTATAGAAATTCTAGAAATACTTTGATCAGAATTGCCAGATAATTCTGGCCATTATTAAAAGCAATCTTCTATCATACTAAATTATCTGTACATTTAAACAATTTTAATCACCCAAAACATCCTTACAAAATAATCTGCATAACCAACCCACGCACCAAAATAATTAATAAACTCAAAATCCCAATTGAACAACCTCACTTCTACATCAAACCCAGCCCTCTCTCTCAGACACAGCCCACAGCACCGCACGCAGCTGTTCCATTCCATCACCCAGTCCCTCGCTCCACCGCTTTGTTTCTCGCTCTCGCGCGATAAATGCGTGAACACCTCGTCTGTACATTTCCTCTCTCGCCCCTATCTATCCCTCTCTCTCTCTCTCTCACTCGCCTCCTTTGACCCGCTCGCGACTTTTTCACTAACGGTGGCCTATACCCGGCGATAAATCTGTTTTATTGAAAGTCCCAGCGCTCCGCTCGTAAATCATTTTCAAGCCGGCAAAATTAACCGCTCTTGTCTTCGCGGCAGCGCGAGTTTCTTACTGCGTATATGTATCTCTAGCCATGCCGCGCGCCGTGTATATATACCTGTATGGAAATCGTTTGATGCGAATGGAGATTTTTGTTTGTAATTGCGCTGGCGGGAAACGCAGAGAGAGAGAGCCTGAGCTTTGTGTGTATGCTGGATTGAGCGCGATTTATCAGGCGCTTTTGTTCTGCGCCGGGCTGGCGCACGTTTGGGTTATATATTTCAGCGTTACGTCTTAACTTTTTTCTGAGGGTCTAAGTCGGGACGGCTGGGATATATTGATTTGAAATTTGATTTCGTGGTGGTTATTCAATCGGTGAGGCGGCGCGTGTAATTGAATTAATAATGCAGTTTTATTCTGTTGTTTTAGAATCGCAGTGGTTAGTTATATTCGCTGATGAAATGCGTTTAGGAATATTTAAGAAATATCAGAACGATGTTTACGAGCGGCTGGAATAAAAGAAAGTCCGATTAACATTGATATCACTATTAACGTCAGCTACCGCGCAGCCAGTTTTTCCGCGGCCCATAAAAAAGACACAACGCCATAATACAATCGCGCGTAAAAATGCCGTCATTGTATCAGAACGATACCGATCAGCCACAAATCGCCTCTCTAAACCACCTCGGACCTAAATAAAGTTTAAGCACCTTGTACCAACCCCAGCCCAGCTCTAAACCCATAATTCCAAACAATATATAAATAAAACTCACAACTGCCCTCGTACACACAAACAGCATACGCATTGTCCTTTTTCCAACCTCTCGCACAACAATGATACAAAGTCGGCGTCAAATTCGGTGCGCGACACGCCTAATATCATACGTCATTATCGTCGCAATAAATTTCGCGAATGATACGCGTAAATCACTGATAAGCATCGAAAGAGCGAGCTACACGAGAGCGCGCATATGCAGGAGATAGACATCGGCCGGAGCCCGGCACGCTGGATGCGAGTGATCCGTATAATGCCGGGTATTGTTTATTAATCGGGGGAGCTGGGGTTGGTAGGTGTTTGTTTAACGTCGCCCGGCTAATGCCGTCGACGCGAGTGTGTGCCAACTCTGGCACGCACGGATATGGTGTGGGTTTTTTTTTTTAGAGGGTTTGTTTTATGGCTTGTTTGGGGTGATTTTCTGGGAATTGTTTTTTGTTGATGATTGAGATCTGAAAGTTCGTTGGGTTTCTATTCGATTTTCTTTAATTGGGTAATTAATTAATTGATTTATGGATCAATAGATGAATTAGTTTATAATGATCAGACTATGCATATAAATAATACTATTCAAGAAAACTAAATCACCCGGAACGAAATAAATAAGTTTCAGAATAACACCATTATACTAAACACGACAACATGTTCATTCTCTCCTTACCGGAAAACCTCACTTTCCCTCTCTCATACACACACAACAGTTATGCATTTCGCGAGACGCGTATAACGATGCGTCATATAATCCCCGCGAAAAACGTGACTAACATGCTTGACTACGTCTCGAGTCGCGCGACTGCTGCGCTGCGAACTTTTAATATTTAAATTAGGAATGCGCATTGTTGCCCGCTGCGAGCGGCGTATCTCCACGGGAATATAAATATGCATACGCGCCGAATGCATATATGTCTGTGTAAACGTGCGACGTACTTTGGGTTTCCGACTTTTCTATGAGACGTTGCGAAATTGGCTTTGATAGATTTTTCAGGTTGGTTGTGGGGGTTGATAAGATTGTGGAGATTTCAGGGAGTTGATTGAGTCATGGGGGTTTGGGTTTTGGAAGAATGGATTTTTCCGGGAAGTTGGTGGTTGATGTGGGATGTGAAGTGGTTGGGTAGTTTAGTAAGTTTTTGAAGGATACGTGCGAGTTGAAGCACGGGGGTGTGCGGTGGTTATGATAAATGTTTATATTTTTCTATGGAATTTAAACAATTAAGGCTGCGATAAAAATCAAGACAATATTAAGATCAAGATATTAAAAAGAAAATTCTTACGTAATAATATAAGATTTTTTATAATCTTGTAAAATTCTTAGTTTTAATTTTTTAAGTAATTACAACTCACAAGAAATTTATGGAAACAGGTTCTGGATTTTAATGAAATCCGAGATATGATTTATCATAGAAAATGATGGAATTCACGTTTTAGTGTTTCTCTTGAGCCTTATTTTCCATAATATTGCTTATCTTATGAGATCTTTTCTATTTTATGAGACATATATATATAGTACCTGCTGAACTTTGTTTTAGATGCAACTACTGTTAAATTTTTTCATTACAATACGATATTGGGTATTGAGATTTATTTCTTTTATGACTATTACTGAAGATAAGGAATAGCAGAATTTTGTCAATGATTACTTGATTTTCACCATTTTGAAAAAGAAAAACTATATCACTACACATTACCTAAAAATAACGGTAAAATTACAACCCTGATAGAAATTTAACCATTTAAAATGGCTGAAGGCCAAGAGCTAGTTTTTACCTATTTCCAATCCTGCAAGGTATTAATTAGGCATAAAATGAATTCCATTTCCACCAGGGAAACTTTTACTATTTATGTTATATTATTATTTATTTATACTTTTCTAAGAAGTAAATCTGAATCTCGACGATTTATTTAAAAAAAATATTTTAACATCCTTCGCTCTTCATCTTCAATATTGGTTTCGTGATTCAGTTTTCTAATCCTCAAAAAGCTTAAAACGTTGGAGTTAACTAATGTCATTATTATGTTTCAAAATATTATAAATAATCTTCATTTCAGTAATGAAAGATTATGTGAGATAAAAAATGTGTCAAAGTCGACAGAAAAATACTGACTAAAAATTTTTGAAATGTGATAACTCTTAATTCAGCCCATTATATTTTAACATTATAAATAAAAGAATACTTACTTTAACATTAGTTTTTTTTTTTTTTTTTAATGCAAGATTATAAATATTTTGGAGAAATGTAGTACATTAAACAACAAAAGAAGAAAACAATTTCACGTTTAGATATAGATGATCTTGCAAAGTCATGAACAAAGTAGTTGAAATTTACGCATAAAATGAGCGATTTTCTGCAAGCTACTTTTAGACCTGAAAAGGCAGTCATTTTACGATCCGTACAATATCGAAAAATAAATAAATATTCATACAAATTTTAGTACCCAAAATTGTAATATATAGTCATTCCATATGAAATAACAAGACAATTTCAGTCTATTATCTCTTATGCTAGCCAAGATATTCTGTTTTCTTTATACAGATTATGCTGATCATGAAAGAAGCAAGATGGAGAAAAATGTTCTTATGCGCAATAAAAAGCAGACGATAAGCGAACTTCCTTTCTTGGATTTTTGCCTTTGTTGTCTTTCCTTTCTTTTACTTTTTCATTAAGTATATGCAGACACAGTTTTACTAGTATACTTTTTATTTCTTAAATAATAAAAGTAAATGCTTAAATATTCATTTTAAATTTATAAAGTTGTCTGTATCTAACTATCCCACTGCGGGTAACGTAGCTGTTATTAATAATTTTCAATATAATTATAGAACATAATAATAATTATACTTACTATAAAAGTCCTATAAATATTAAAAATTATTAACAAGTGACATATTTACCTCACTTAACCTAGACTTACTTGAAAGTAAAAGCCTTATATTAATTTTATTGTACATAAATTACACAAACAAAGAAACATCATACACGTTTTCATAAAAGTAAAACTTTGCGATTGTAACTAAATTAAACAAATTTACTTCACAAACGCAATCAGAAAAGTCCAGTGACAAAACAACTCATTATCTCCTCATCGCATTCCCTTAAAACATCAAACTAAAAAAAAAGGCCAATCCATCCCCCTAAAATCTCCACAGCCCAGTAGCTACAGTCACACAAATCAAAAAGCAGTCCATCAACTTCTCCCAGCAATCGTCGCAGCTTAGAACCTGCTCGAATCTCCCTCCCTCTTCAGCAGCGCCGTCGCGTCAGTTCTGGGCAATCGCGCGCTTAGCGGCGCTACCCACACAGCGACAGAGCCGCGGCGGGAGGGGAATTAACGCCTGTCCAGCTTTTAAGGCTACCTGTTATTCCGCGGCAGCGGCGGCAGCGACAAGGCCTATTTATATCGGCCTAGATTCCGCGTTTATATACACCGGCGCGCGCGCTCGCGAGCTTCGCGAATGCGCCGCGCGAGACGCAGCTGGCGCGTTGAGGAAAGTTTGGAAAATCGAGGGAGGAGGAGATGGATGAGAGAGGGTGAGATGATAGGTTTGAATGGGGAGTGGAAAGTACAATGAAATGTTAAAATTTTGCGTAGGCTTTTAGAGTGGTTGCGCTAGACAATTCTGCAACCAGCGCCGATCTAACCTATACCGATTTGTCAGATCGGTAGAAAACAGCCGTAAATTACGTAGCGCCGAGCGTTTTCTAAACGATGACTGATTAGCCAAATTTTTACCAATCTATAATCGCTCAAAATTAACTCGCCGCGTCGTTACACCACATCTCGCCTCGAAACGATCGGCTCGCAGACTCGCGCATCCGCCGATATCGGCACGTAAATGCACTACAAATAATCGTCTGCATATACACTGGCGAGCATCGCGCGATATTCTCACGATCCAATTTGCGGCTGGCTCGCCAGCGCTAGCGAGCGATCTAATTTATGGAGGCGATTATTTTTGCGAAATCGTTCTCTATTAGATTATACTAGAGAGTCTTGGGCTTGTGGTGGATGGAGAGTTAAGCGACACAAAGCGAGTGTTGCCGATTTTTGATGGTTGAGCGCCTAATGATCGAGTGGAGTGGGGTTATTTTTAGGTGAGAATTTTGGAGACTTTTGATTGGTGTAATTTCGCGCGGTATGTTTTGTCTTGAGTTTGACTGGGTGCTAATTTTTTATTTTTTGGTTACTTGTATTTTTAAGGAAAAGTTAAGGAGATTTATGGCTTTACTACGTTGTTGTTGTTTTTTTTATGTTATTTTTTGTACAAAGATTTTGATGAGAATCTTATTTGAGCGATCTTTAATAGTAATAATGTGCTCTATCTAACGAGATCAAGTGCTGCTTAAAATCTTAATGCGAAATAAATTAATTACTTAGCTAATTAAATATGATCTCGTTTAATTATCTTTATTGGACAGCAAGGTGGCATGTTAGTATTTTGATATGACTTTACATAATTCAATTAAGGAAAGCAAAATAAAACATTTTATGTAAGTGTAACGTTAATTAAGCCAATTATGCCAACTATTTGTTCAAAGTTTTTAGTGAAGTCATAATCTATATAATTGCTCATAAATATTTCACTTTGAAATCTGAACTTTATCGTTACTATATTTATAGCGAAAAAACTAGGTTGAATCTTTCCAACCCAGTTTCATCGGCTAATATTTTGAACTTCTCGGAACTTCAAAAGTTATGGTCTGTAGCTTTCCAATTCCCACTATTAAATTTAAAAATAAATTTTATTGATTACATAAAGACAGTTTATGCAATATTTCACTTACTAGTTCGATTTTAAAGTCTACGTAATTCTTTGAATTTTATCATTAAACTTTTGAAAATTTTAATAATTCCTTGAAAGAGCTTTCTGTATTCACGTCTGAAATTGTTTCAAAGTTTTCAAATTGCAAAAGAAAAAAAAATAATCTGTTTTTAATTGATTCTTTACCGCAAAGTGTCATCCTCAGCGACTATTAAGCGATTTCCAAAAACAAATCTATTCCCCTTCTACAAGTTTGCGCAGGAAGTCGTTGCGTATAAAATCCGAGCTGATGCGCTCTCAATCACATTATCCTTGACACATATAAAAAGATTACTTTCATGAAAATTGTGAAATAGTGTAAAATTGCAGAGATTTTTTTTCTCACTACAAGTTTTGCTTTTAAATTTGTGTTTAATTAATTGAAAAAATTTGTTACATTTGCACAAATTTTTATTATTGCAAATTTTATTTACAATTTAGAATTAAAAATTTCCATACATTATATTCTGAAAAATAAGTTATTATTTGAAATATAATTATTTTTATTTAAAACTTTTAATGCATATATAAAGTTAGGAACTTTTGACAGCCAACTAGATTTATAAACGAAATTTATAAAATTTAAATCCGAACACGCGCGTACTCAACGGAAGTTTTAGGCTGCGATCGAACTATTTATAACTTCAATAACTTTCACTTTGCGACTGCTTTATTGCGCATTGCGCTCAACTTCAAACACATTTCCTGTTTATTTTTTGAGCTAATTTATAATGATCGTGATATTGAGTCTAAATCGTAAATTCCAAAAGGAGAGCGAGAACAGGTTCCCACAATTTATCGACGAAACTTTTAATAATCCACTCTTACCCACAATAAAAAAAAAATTATTCTCAAATTTCCTACCAAACGACAAAACACTATCACTCAACCATCACACGCATCAAACACTTTCCCCTCTCTCCCCATCTCGCACTCTCACTTTCTATTAACGATGCGTTTTAATTACAGCGCGCATCCAAGGTCAGCCTCCGGCGCGTCGAATCCAGCTCCTCGCGCCGGATGCGCGCATTCGTCATACCTCCCGAGCCTCCTTTTTTTTTATATACATACGTCTCGCGTCTAATCGAGCCTCGATTACACGATTCTAGCCTCTCCCGCACAATGCCGCCATTGTGTCTGTATATACACGTACGCGCGCTCGTGGACCGGCTTAGAGCTGCGAAAATTGAATCGAGGGATCGCGCACAATGGGAATATATATATCGGTGCTGGAACGATTTTATTGTTGTTGGGTTGGGAAATAGTTCGGTTGTTTTCGTTGGCGCGGGCTGATTGTTTTAATTGAGGAATTACAATGTGTAATTGAAAGCCGCTCGCCGCCGCGTAGGCGGCTATAGCCTTACATTGTCGTGGATTTTTACGAGGGTGTATCGGGATGGTCCCTAATAGAACTAGTATGTCGCAAGGCGGGGTGAATTAAAAGTTAGGAAAGCGCGTTAACAAACGCGCAAAAATAGAGGAGAAAAAAGCGACACTTGAAGAGACGCAGTCATATACGCATACAGCGCCCACTCCGAATCCGGAACGCGCGGAAGGAAAAAGAGAAAGAGGTCAGTCGGCCTCCTCTGAAAAGCTCTCTATTTTCTCATCCCCCCCTCCTCGTCAAACAAGAAAAAAAGCTCAACGCACTCGCCTCGTCCCAATCAGGCGTCCTCATAGAGTATATCCGCAAGCTCGCTTATAAAAGCCGGCCCTCTCTCCCCACCTCCGAAATTAGTTGCAGATGCTTCCTCCCGTCAATTATAGCCCACAAAGAAAGGAAGCGCGCGGGCCGCCTTAAAACTCCGCGCTCCGGATTTAGAGTCTTAGCCCTTTTTCCCCGAGACAAGCAACTGGGTCACGTGCTGCGATTTTTTTCTCTCTCTCTCTCTCTCGCTCGAGCTTCTCGGAAGGAAAAGGAAAAAGTGTGAGCTCTCTTTCTTCAAGACGCAGGGATATATACTTTTCTCGGCGCGGGAGTGGCAAGCGGGCTTGTTATTAAGCTTGCGGGAGGGGGGGCGACGAAATATGGGCCGGGATTTCCGCGAACATTGTCTGGCACTTTAAATAGCCCTTGTTTTAGCGCGCTTTTCGCGAGGGCTTTTTCGGAGGGGGCGTAATTTATATATATACGCGGGCGCTTGCGGAGTTGGCGAGTGTAAAAATGCCGGAATGGCTTTGAGGGGGCGGAAGTGCGGCGGGACGCGCTGGGAATTTAGTTGTTTTATTTGGGAGTTGGATGAAGTTTTTGGGGGGAGATGGTGGATGAGTGAGCTTATCGTGCGTGGTTTAGTGGGAGTATATTATTATTATGGCGAGTGGAGTAAATTCACTATAATATGTAAGCTACGCGTTTGAAATAAGGATAAAGCTTAGCGATGAAAAATACAATTTTCCCAATAAACTAAAACGCGTAAACGCCCATAACACTCCCAATTAATATGAAAATCCTCTCGATTCATTAAAAACCATATACTATTCACACGCGCCCCCCACCTCGAAAACACGTCCCCTTAATAACATTTCCCACGCTCGCTTACGTAACTCATCCTACCTTGCGCCTGTGGCCCCGTTTCGGCCGCAAAGCAAATTTTCCTCGCGATCGACATCCACACACTCCTGTCGCTCGCTCTAATCCGCGTCACTTCACACCTCCGGCGCTCGCTCGCAGGTGAAACTCGCCTTTTTTACGGCCGAGCTGCGCAAAAAACACAGCCAGCCGAGAATTAACCGCGTAACGGGGGAAAGGTCGGCTTAGCGGGGAATTCGCTCCCGATAAAGAGACGGAGCCGCAAGCTCGCGCTTTCACAAAGGGCGTGGATGTGTGCTGATTTAATGCGCTCTAGATACTCCGGAGAGCGTTGAGATGCTGGGAGAGCGGAGGTATAGGATGGGGTTATGGTGTCGGTGTGTATTGGATTTTTTTAATATGGGTATGGGTAGAGTCTTTGTGGGAGCTGGTGATGTGTTTGAGGAGATGCTGGGTAAGGTGGTTTGTGGTTGGGTAGTGGGTATTTGTATGCAGTGAAGGAACGGTGTGGATCGTTTGTTGGATTTATGAATTTTCGGGGAAGGAGTTCGATGTGTGGTTTTGTTACGTGATAAATAGATAGATATGTTTGCGATATTAGGGGAGTATTATGAGCGATCGTGTTCCATTTGTGAATGAACGAGTTACGCGCGCAGTCGGTTATGAGCTTATTCTATCTCATGGGATCGCTGATAAATTACTATTTATAAACGTCTTCATCGCCCAACGTACTGGATACATTTACGATCAATCGAACGTTTCCATCTCATAAAAAAATACATCTAACACCCATTCACCCAAGCAAACCTTAAATCCCACAAATTTCTAAACCCAAAACATCTTCATCCCTTACCATACTCCACTTCCATCTGCACAACAAAAGTCACTTATCCTTCCAACTCACCGCGAAATAGAAACTCTTACACATAATCACAATAAAACCAAGCAGACCAGATCTGAGTAAGCCAGACCTCGGGAAAGAAACATAATGAGCTGGAGAAATCCGCGCTTGGGCCACTCTACGCGACGAATCTAATGCACACAGAGGGAGAGCGAAGCCGGCAAAAAAGAAAAAAATATAAAAAAAAAGAAGCCGGCAACGATATCGCTGAGCGCCGAAGGCCGCGCGCTACTCTCGCAGATTTCCAAGCCCGCCGCGCGTTTCCTCATATCCCACGCCGGTAGTTACTCAAATCTTTATGGCGTTAGATAATCGGCCTCGTTTGGCCTGGCGCGTGCCACTTTTAAAATACGGTTTCTTTTGGGAAGGTTTTTGGGCTGGGATCGTGGGGTTTGATAGTGGGATGAGCGTTGCGTAATTGAGATGCTTATGGGTTTTTTGTTTGTTTTTGGGTTGGAAGTAATTTGATGAAATGGAGATGTGAGGAGAAGAGAGAAGATTTGCACCTGACTATAGTTGTTACGTGCTCTGAAATTTGATTAAGTTTTGCTCGTAACAGAGACTTTTTGTAGAAGCTGACTTATTTTATTAATGGGAATCGTTTTCTTACTGATATTGTTACGAAACAACAAAGGATCCGTAATATTAATGTCCAAATTACTATAGAAAATATCTTTTCGACTCTTGCTCTACGTGCTAAATAATTAACGTAAAAATTTCACCCAGACAGCCAACTCATTACTTTCAAAATAACAGCTATGAACATCCATATCAGCAATATTATTTTTGTATTATCATGTCACTCTCATTACCCACGTCACTGCAATTAAAAAAAGTATGCGCAAAAATTATTTCTTCAACCTATATTTGCTATTTACCTGTGCATCCAGATAAGCGCATATATTCTAAATTCGATTGGTAGCAGAAAAACGCGATACAAATGCTATATTACCTTTCCTACACTCCACGAAATCGATGCATCTCCGTTTAGCGTGTTTATTAATAGACATATAAGTAAATATTCAAGCGGTAGAATTCAAAGCTATGCTTGCAATGTTAGCTATTCTCTGTGAATAAGTATAGTGCTTTTTACAGCAATTATCTGTTGAAAAAAGAATTTTCCGTACCCACAACGAGCGATCGGCCATATACCTATAAACAATATATACGTTCGATTATCAGTTTTTGAGAAAATCAGCAATCGAGAGAACATTACTCCGGAATGGTAAAGAGCTGAACGCTGCTCTTTCTATATCTCTCCGACTTTTTGCCGTGCCCCGAATGGCAAAACGTTGTAACTGCCAGGAAAAGTTATTCCTGTGGTACTGCACCTTACTCGGCGTATACAGCCACATATATTCCAACTACACTCGAAAGAAATTGTACAATAGATTAAAATAAATTTCCCTAACTTAGCATTAAAAATCTCACGGAATTCCTTCCACCACGTACGCAAACTCACATCTTTACCATACACCACCACAAACATCCTCAAAGCGCTTAAAAAACCCCTGCATCCACAAAACCCATCTCTGTTATTGTTTTGACTAGCCACCGCATCTCTCCACACACGCGCGAAAAGCCATCCTCACGCCTATCCCCCCTCTCCCTCAACCTTTTTTATCTCCGTCCGTTAGCTTTGGTTTCTCACTCGCGAGCCGCGCGCAGAAAAGAACGAGCACGCCGGCTCAGCGCAGAGCCAGCCAGGCGTAAGCCGCGCGCGCGCTGCGGGCTCTTTCGTGCGTGGAATAGGCTCAAGGCTGCAACGGTGCAACAGCGCGCGGTAACGAGCGCGTTGTGTATATATATATACGTGCGCGTGAGTGTATGTATATGTATAAAAGAGAGAGAGAGAGGACGGCTTCCGTACCTGCGCGAGAGCGAAGGGCTACTGCCGATATCTCACGCAGATAACCCCTTTTTTTCTCTGGAAATGCTGCGAGCTCCGCTGCTCTTTTTTGTTGTGGATCGCTGGTGGCCGGTTTGTCGTTTTTAAGGGCCGTGAGTTTTGATTGATGGATTTTTTTGTACGCGTGTGGGTGGGATATCGGTTTGAGATTGTGTGGATTGGATAACGAAAGCGATGATTTGCGTATTGGATCGTTGGGTTATGTTTTACGTTAATTACGCGCGGATTCGATTGCGTAAATTTATATACCGGCGTCTAAAAAGTCGAGCCGCGTTACCATAAAATCGCGATTTTACCGATTTTTTGCTAGACATATCGATGGCAATCGTCAAGCATATTTATACATTGTCGTAAGCTACTTTACTTTTTTTCAAGCCCTACTCCTCATTACCATTATAAGCCTTTCTTCATGGGCTTTTTGTCAGCCGTCGATGCACGCCTGTAATTCTTATAAAAATAATCGAGAGAGAGAGAGCCGACAAGGACGGAGAAAACGGCTAGGTGCGATTTGCACCGTTTTTACTGCTCTAATTACCGTTGGATGCTGGCCGTTTTTTTCACGCTCCTGTCGACGTACGACAAGTCAGGCGTGTCAAGTGATTATTTTCCTCGCGACTTTGTATAGTTCTGGTTGCGTTCTAATCGCTCGCTGTTAGATCATTTTTGAATTATGTAGTCTCGGTTGGTCGTGCTTTGATGGCTTTATACATTTTAAATCGGTAAATGAACAAACAAAGTAATCAAATGCCCATTTCATCTGTTTTCATACAAAAGTATTTTCAATTCGAGTAAAAAAAGCTTCCTTATTATTATGAAATCGTTCTTTGGTTATCTGTTAGTTTATAATAAAAAAAGCCGGAAGAGTTGTGGAAAAATAAATAAGTTTTATTCTTTTACGTTTTAGATTTCCTTCTCAAGACTCGATTCTATCGATCACGTTTGCAAAATAATAAATTTAATAATTAAGTTTATTTTTTAAATAGATGTTCGGCTAACCGCTGGACCAATCAGAAAATCGAAAAATCTAGACGCTCGCCAACAACAAAACTTGAATATAACCAAACGCATATCATACGTTCAACAAAAACAATCAAATCAATTATTCTAATTTTTTGCACGATATCACCGATCCATCCTCAACCATACTCCATCCACAACACCTCCACCAAAAAACAACTATACCCAAGTCAGGGTACACAACCGGCACTCTCATCCTCCTCTCAGAAAACAGAACCTCTTTCTCTTCTCACTCCCAGCGCGAGAGGGACGAACGGTTTCTCTCGTCTACTTCTCGCATATACCTGCGCCAAGCCGGCGCATTCCTCGGCCATAACGTCACTTTTACTCTCCTCTAGGGGAGCACGCTGAAACGCCTCTCCTTGTATTCCTCCTCTCCTCGCCAGACCATCTTTTTGTGCGCTCGCGCGCCAGCCGATTTCGGCTGCGAGTGCAAAGTCTGGATGGAATTTTACTTTTGTCGTTGTATATTGGAGAGATGAAGCCGTAAGGCTAATGAAGCGGTCTGGGATTTTGATTGGGGAGAGATAAGAGTGGGAAGACAAAGGAACGAGTGATAGCCTGAGTCTGGTGCTTTATGAGTGATTTATGTTAGGTTGGGATTTGAGTTATTATTGTGGGTATGGGTGATGTACGGTAAGGCTTTGACTTTCGTTTTTAGGTGTGTGGATTTTTGTTTTTTTTAGTTGCGCAATGCTTAAGTTTTCTGCGTAGGAGTAGCTAAGTAACAATGGCGAGTGTCTGCAAAGTTTGGTTGGAGTGATACCTTACAAAATCACTTATGACATGGAGATGATTTTGTATTATGCTGGCTTTGGGAAATCAGCTGCAAGGTGAAGAAAACCAGCTGATTTCAGGCCTCAATGCGATATAATCATTACCATTATCAAGAATCGCATCGATCATTTTCGTACCATAAAAGCTATACACTCCACCAAATCAATTTCGTTTATTTAAAATTTTCATTTCTCTTCACTGCAAAGCATACCTCTTCAATCTCTTTTGCATGAATTCTACAAAAAACAATCTGCCACGCATCAAGATACTACCCATAAACATTTCCACGTAAAGAATGCGCCATTCTTCCAGCCATATACGCTTTAAACGGAAGCATAAACGGGCCCGGAGCAGCGAGCGAAAGACATAAAAAGGAGAGATTCTCGTATACCCAAGAGAAAAAAAATTACATTGTTCGCGCGTATACATTCGCGTCCTGCCGCCATATAGTCAGCATCTCCTGTGCTCATCATTTCGCGCGAGGTAAGATGGACAAGAGATGCGCTAATCCCACTTTTCCATTATTCTAATCCTTGTGTCCGATATATGAAGGACAGGTGGTTTTAGATACGTGCGAAGGTTTGTGTGTACGGTATTGTAACGGTATTGTGTATGAGGTTTGCTGTTTGCCGGTGAAATGTGCCGGTTTTGTTATTGAAGGACATGCTGGAAATTTCGATTTTAAAGAAAGCGAGTACTGGGCATCGGTGTCAAGATCGTGTGCTTGGTAATGTAATAGTTGGAAATTATTTTTTTATGTACATAATGACTGAAATTTGAAATTTATAATGAACTTTGAACTAATTGAGTTTTTACCGAATTCAAAATAATGTACCGAAAGGCTTATTTTTCCAACTCGATCAACAATCATTTTTTCCAGAAGAAAACAACTAATTCCATACTTTCACTCTCAAAAGATCAGGGCGAAAAATCAGTCACGAATAAAACCAC
The DNA here is from genome assembly GCA_900480035.1 of Eupelmus urozonus. NCBI lineage: Eukaryota > Metazoa > Arthropoda > Insecta > Hymenoptera > Eupelmidae > Eupelmus > Eupelmus urozonus. The sequence goes on along the minus strand of UELX01000225.1, from coordinate 73,159 downwards.
GCTAATTCAAACTAGCTCACTAACAAACACCACAAGAATTCCGCAGGCGTACAGAGCTCAGTCTATACAGGAATCCAGTCTACGACTCTCTGTGCGCGAATACCACACACACATATCAGCAGACGAAACGCGAGATGCGGGCACGCTGCATAAATCAGCGTTCGATCTTCCAGCAAGATCGATATCCTTTCTTATCTATCTTCTGCGAGAGGAGGAATCCTTTTTTTGCCTTGGCTTCTCTTTGCTGTGATTGTGCCACTATGTAATTTATGAACTGATAATTCGCTATTGCTAACCTACTCGCGGCTTATCCGTATACTGTGGTATTATCCTGTTACCGAACGGGTATGTAAAGGATCTGCCGCGATTTATTTTATTTCTTGGCGACGGTGTGTTGTGTACAAATTGCGATTTGTCGGTGTGCTTCTGATGAGTTTTAATGGATTTAACGTTTAGGTAAACGAGGTAATCTGATTGGGCTCGAGGGTTTCTGGTTACATAAAAGAAATGTTGACAATTCTTCATCCATTCGCAAAAAAATATCTTCCAAATTATAAAACCTCAAAAAAGTCGTCCAACCACCGCAAACAATATGCCTCAAAATTTCGAAACAATCCAGCTCCGCACTTATCCTATTAGTAAATTCCTCTCTTGGTCAACTCGCCGGCTCTTTCCACATGTGCGCTCCACACTCCTATCTCTCTCTCCTTACTCTCCAGTCCCTCACAATAAATTGCAATCACGCATATATGCACACGCTTACTCCGCTAACCAGCTGCACACAGCTCCCCCTCCTCACCGCCTATTTACGTCTTTTAAAATAATTGCACGGTATTAAGCGCGCGCGCGATTTTCCACTTTTCCAGCTACTCGCGCCGCCTGTGTTCTCTCTATCTCTCCCTTTCTCTCTCTCTCTTTCTCGCCGGTGATTTAGACATCGCGCGCGTGCTGCTATTTTTATCCGCGGAGCACAGTCCCTTTCTATATGCGCGCGCGCGCTCGCGCAAATATTTATCTCTTGGACTGGAGTCGCGAGCGGCTGATAAAAGATCAGAGAAGCGCCTGGATAGGAGGAGCGTAGAATGTGAGCATCGATCAGTGCCCTGGCTGAATTTTCGCATTAATTTGATGGAAGTGAGACTGGGAGTTTGAGGTAGCTGGTAGTGGTAAGGTCTTGTTACCTAGCCTTGGGGAGTTGGTACTGTGAGCTGTGCAAATGTTGTTATTGATGATGAAAATTCATATTGTCCGATGCTCAACGTGTTCATTAGAGGCCAGGCCCTTATCGCCGGCTCATCTGATAAGGAGAGATTTATAGGTTGGATTGTAACAGGAGACGATTGTGGTTTATGGGTGTAGTTATGAGATTGTTGTTGGCTGGCTAAATTTAATATAGTTGGTTGATTTTTTTAAGAGCTATTAGATTTTCTGGTTGTTGGGTATTGTATGATTAGATCTCATTTAGTCCACCACATTAAATTATCAAGGACTTATAAACGGAGTATCTAAGGGAAATTTGATTACTCGACACGAATCATTAAACTACTCCTTTAACTAATAATACCACTCCAATCGAATAACCCTTACAATTAAACACTACACAAAAGCAATCAAATACATTCACCACTGTCACAGAAACGATCATACGTAAATTAATCCACGAAATTCCTTCAATTAAATCTTTTATCGTTCCCTAACCACTAGCTCGTTTGTATCAATAAAGTAACAAATCGCTCTTCCTGCCCACTGCATCATTACATAAAAACATTCCGTTACAAGATTTTGCCCGAGTCACGGCGAATATCAAGTAACGTTACAAATGACGCCGCGCGCGCATTACTTTCATATTCGGTGCAGGCGCTCTGCTATCATTATTCAATGCGAAAACTGACGTAGCTATATGAGCGAGTTCTTGCGTTTAGGTTTGTTCGTATAGGAGGGAATGATTAAAAGGAAAAAGTGTAGGATAAAGAAAGGTACGTGATTGCATTCTGTTATGCTAAAGAGAGCTGTTTTTAGTGGGTATGGATTCATGAAGGTTTGTTAAATTAAACGTTAATTGTATTTAATGATAACGTTATACTTGCAGAAAAGACCTCCGCAGTCATTCGAGAGACAAGGAGCTAATGAAGCCCACCGCGAAATGTTTTGTATAACGATCGCTGATACTTTGTATGGCCAAATGCGCTGGCGACTTTTATTTCTTCGGCAATACGCTTTCGGTTCTCTTATGTAGTCAGTGCAAGCGTTTTTTTTTTTTGTATGCACGCGGGTAATGTAGGTGGATATACGGTGGAGACCGTATGTTTACTAGACTGGAATTCCGCTCATTGGCATCGCGAGCGTACGTAAGAGCGAGAGAGAGAGAGAGAGAGAGAGAGAGAGAGAGAGAGCCTAAGGAAAGGGAGAAAGGGTTCTCTGTACGAAGAGTTGGGAGATTCGCTTGATAAGGGACAATGAAAGAAGGACTTTTTTAAAGATAAATTTGACTTTCTTTTTGAAAGAATTTACGTGAATGATTTTTGGATTTTTCAATTAAATTTCAGTCTATATAAATATAAAGTTTTGTTTAATCTACTTTTGTTTGAGTATGTTAAATAAAATTTAACCGTTTAAAAACTATTTAAATATCCTGCGTTTAGGTAAAATTCACATAAAAAAAAGAATAAAAAAAATTTTAATATTCAGTTATGCGAAGCTGAAAAGTTTTTTCAAAAAATCGAGAAAGCATTAAAGTAACAAAATTGTATAAGTGACTGTATTTTTAAAAGATTTACCGGAAAAAAACATTGTTTAATTAGTTCAGTAGACGATGAGGAAACATAAGGCAAACAGAGATTATTTGAACTATAAAATCAAAGAAAAACTTAGATTGGCAGAGAGTAGTATTACGTGAACAGTTGTTGATAAATGAAGCGTTAAAATAAAAAATTATAAATTTTTAATCTATTTTTTATTTTTATATTAAATTATAAAATTAAAAAAGAAAAGAAACAAGTTTTAATTAAAAATATTTTTAATTAAAAACTATAATTTTCTACAGTAATTTTTTTTAGTCTATCCAATTAAAGGGATAACAAATAAAAAGAAAAACATTTGCAAAACATGTTACGCATTGCATAAATTATTTACAAAATGATTACTAATTAAAACCTAATACACTATTTCGTCAAACATCAAAACAACCATTCAAACCTCAACCAAACTAAAACTCCCAACAAACTTTCCTTCACTAACCCACCAAAATCAACACACCAAGCATACATCCGCTCATCCACTCATTCACCCAACCTAAAAAAAAAAAAGAACCAATTCAACTACTCGCACAGCCTACAAAAAAGCGCTCGGAGCGCCGAATTGTAATACGTGAGCGATCGCGCGTATATACAGTAGCCTGACAACAGGTACTTTCGCGTGCCGCGACTGCAAAAGTGTGTCGCCGCGCCGGGCTAAAATCGATCATTTCGATGGGCTCCTGCTGTTGCACAATCGCTAGCTCACTGCTCGCGCTCGGCCGGCTCTGTTTGTGTACCGAATTTTCATTGTTCGATTTCGGTCTCGCCAGCGAGCGAGCCGGGGATTGCTTTTGTAGCGTCAGTCTTAGAGGAGTAGGGATGGTTCATGATTGTTTGTCGGGCTTTTGATTGACAATTTTTTCTTTTTGGGGAATGGGTTTTGCTAGTTTTTATTGATTGTGAGAAAAGTTTTACTGTTTTTTAGTATTATGGAAAACGTATTGTTCGTTGTATACTTGATTTTTAAGTTTTATTTTTATAAGTTTGATCTTTCCATAAAATTAGTAACTTCAGTAATCAATCTGCAACTTTTGATTGTTACAATTTCTCACAATCTAAAATAGTTTTATTTCATTCAAACCTAAACTCCATCAAAATTTAGAAAATCTCAATAAAAATTTCAATTTCCATCAAATTTCTAAATTACCCCTAACTACCACAAAAATCATTAAAACATAAAATTCCTTCGAAAGCATTAAGAAACAACTGCAATTACACGCGCTCGCCACGTCGATATCTCCACATCTCCAGCAATCTCGTATCCGCGAGGTAGCCGCCTTATACATTTTTCTTCCCAGCCGCGCAGTGATACAGCTTTTGTCAGAATGCACAATAATAATCCCAGATGTGGAATGTTAACGCCCACTCGATCGCCTCGATTAACGCCGTTTTTCCCGCTCCCCACGCCTCTCTTATATAGACACACGCAAGTTGCCTCGCGATTTATTTGAGAAATTTAAATATATATAAGTACCTCACGCTCCCGCGCTTATTCAAATGTTCGACGCTCCGTCGAATTAGCGCGGCGAAACGGTTTTACTCTGTATACCTATATATACAAGTACCGCAAACGCGCTGATTGCGGCTTATATATACGTACACTCGATCTAGTATAGATATATATCGAAATGCCGATCACTCACTCGTTCTCTCACACATCAATGAAAAAAAAAATAAGGGAAAAATCGCGCGCAACAATACAACAGCGCGTGAGGTGCCGTATTACACTAGCCCGAGCTGCAATCGATCTTCACAGCCCCCATATATATACACACACACGCGATCCATCGCTCTGGCGTGTGCTGTTATTATATCGCTCGGCCGGTTAGCGCAAACAAATCTCTGTATACATATATAGATATGCAATCATACACACCAAAGAAGCGCGGAAATCGAAAGTATATACCTTAGCTCGCTTCTGTGCGTCATATTTCGGCCATTCCTATGCATACACATGCTGGCCCTTTGTGTGCAATTATAACCCGGCGCGATTCCGTATGCATCTGGAGCTGCGCAGTTACACGTATATAGACGCGCAATTTGCCGGCGAGCTCCCGGAGCGAATTCGCGGCTGCATTTCCGGCGATGCTGCTATATTTAGAGCGCGAGTTCGAGGGCTGGATATGGCTATGTGTACATGTAGAGTCGCGCTGGGTGCGAGAGTTAAGTGTGTATTGGTAAGGTGGAATGTGGGAGGTTGATTTATGGGGGCTGATTTTCTTTGTGGGAAATTCCTTTTTCATGGGAATAACGGAGATTTTCTGCGAATGACTCGCGTTTAAGTGCCACGAGGAGCTGGTTTATGAGCGCGTGCTGCTGTATGGCTAATGCGAAGGTGTATTGCGGAGATTTTTAAGCTGGGTTTTGAAGTTGTTGGAGTTGACGTGCGGTTTAGGTTTATTTATATTCGGTGTTGCAGTGTGTGATTTATGGATTTTTATTTTATTGTTTTATTGCTATTGTGTGGGTGAGTTTGAAAATCAAAACTTGACATAATTTGACGTGGTAGTAATTTACATAACTATACGGTTCTATAGACGCTTATTAATTATGACGTTCGTAATTTCACTGGAACTACTGCTTCTATAACAGTTGACTAAATAAGTAAAAGCCTATTTAGCAGTTTTCTTTGTACGATTAAATACGACTGCTTAAATAATCCGATCCTTTTAACCTCTTTCCAGAACTTTTGAGTGGCATTTATTCCATATTCTACAAAACAAAAAAATTTAATCCATACTGAACCTATTAAAACTTATGTGCCATGAATCCTCCAATTAACAAAAACTCTCAGCTTTCCATTTTTCACCAGCACAAAAACCAACCACGCGCTCCGCCTCGCAAATAAGATATGCGCGCCGTAAACAAAGACGTAAAAAGACAATCTAGTCCTTCAGCCTTCGGGATCTCCTAGAGAAGAAAAGCCGAGCGTAGAGGCTGTAACTCGATCTTACACGTGCTTCGTTGCGCTCTGGCTTTAACTGACTTTCCCCTACCAGGCAGCTAGCACCTTCCCTCGGCATTTCGAGGGGTAGTTTTTCACGGGCGAGGTGGCAAAGCTCGCACGCTTTTACGATTTTTTTACTTTTAGCGAGCTTTTTGGAAGCTCTATTTTAGTGGCGATTCAGCGTTTGTTTGTTGTTGATTAATTAATTTCTAAAGGCTGTAGAAGGTGTCGAATGAAAAAACTGGGTTTATCCATACCTGCCGATTCGCGTGGATTCATTTGGAAATTCGAGCTTTTTTGCGGAAAATTAACTTTAAATTGCGTATTATTATTGGTTATTTCAATGCTTTCGTAAGCTTGAAGACGTCAGCTGTTGACAGTTTCGAGGATAGCTCGTATTTTAGCGCATTGATGACGGCCGCTAAGGACGCGGATAATTTGAAGGATACGAGGAATAATAATTCAGCTTGAGTGATTTGATAGTGGCAATGGCTATTTAAATGCACTTTGAAGGTGACAGGAATTCAGAGGAAAATGAAGTGCGATGGTGAATTTAAAGTAATTACTTTTAAAGACCAATTTTGTTTAATTGAAAAAGAAAAAGCCTTTTTATTTATAGTGATTTAAAGCTGAGGAATTATTCATAATTAATTATGATTAATGATTTAAAATTATTTTATGCCTTTAAAAACATAGTGAAGGATAATAATAAAGGGAAGCTATATAGAATAATAAAAATACATAAATAAATATTTTTAAAAATAATTCAAATATACAAATCCCATTACAATATTCCAGCTAAATCAACCTCAACCGCACTAACCAAAAAAAATCCCAAATCCCCCGAAACACTAATTACCCACCCAGCATTATAATTAACCAATCCCTCCCTCCCACCTAACCACTCAAAACCCAATTCCACCACCCTCTCAAACAACGCAACAATCCCGCCACCCCACCCCAGCCGCGCCCTTCAATCCTACCCCTCCTCCCTCTCCACCCCTCAGAACCCGCTCCCCTATACCGCATACCCCCGTTGCAGCTCTCGCACGTGGCATCCCCCATATACCAACTCCCCACACATACACACACACACCGGCGATGCACCGACGGGAGGGTTTATAAGCGCGCGAGAGAGAGAGAGAGAGAGAGTGAGAGAGCTCGGTCAAGTGTACTGGGTAACTAGGTCAATGGAGTGAGCGCGCGCGCGCTAGCGAGCGCAAGCGCAGACTAGACGTAGGAGGGGGCGAGTGCGCGCCCGCTCTATTATTATCAGCCGCGCGCGCGCGTGGCCTTACGCTGCACGCGGCCGGCCAGCTGGCGCTGGCTGTACCACTCGCGCGCGCTTTCTGCTGCTAAGCGAGCTTGAGTCCTGGATGTTTTTATTTTTGTTTGTGAATTTAGGTGGTGCTTTAGGGATTTTAGGTTTTAGGTTTTGAGGGAGGGGTTTTGTTGAGGGGTTGCGTGTGGGGTGGTTTTTTGGTTAGGTTTGGAAGGGAGGGGTTGTTTTGAGGGCACGAGGTTTGCTTTTTATACGGAGTATCGATTTTTGCTGTTCGGGTGAGGAAAATTTACGATAGAGGCGGAGAGCGCGTTTGTTTGGCTGTCGCTCAAACATTTATTTATTTGGTAATTTTATCAAAGTTTTCCGTTTCATTAGAAATTCGAACGGAAAATTAATTGTAAGTTCTACTTATTTTGTGAACAATTGTGACAGATGTTCAGGTCCACATTAAAATCTAGTTAGTACCTAACAAAATCTAGATGGTTTGGCCAAAGGTTTTTACTCAATAATTAATTCTTCAATGCACTGCCCCATCGAAAATCAATATTTCCACATCTCTACATCCCACATCCTCACTCCATAAGAAACATCGATTTTCCAATTTACCTCATAAAACTGCAAGAAAACCCCCAACCGATCCAATCTCGCGCAATTAAAAAAGCATAAAAATCAATCGACGAAATTTAATTACATCGCAATCGAATAAATAACCCCTCCCTACCTCCCACCCCACCAGCTGTTTGTTTGCGTCTCGGGAGGACGAGCGGGGGTGGGGGCGGAGGGGGGCTTAATCTCGCCCCCACGGCGAGAGTGTGACTTTGAAAGTAAAAGGCGGGCGAGACGAGGGCGTCTACGGGAAAAGTGTTGCGCGTGTGCAGCCAGGGGGAGGCGGGGGAGTAGCAGCAGCGCCGCCGCCGCCTCTGGAATTCGAGCGGCGCGTGGACTTGACCTGATTCGCTCGACAAGGATTAGCTTTTAACGCGCGCGCGCGCGCGCGCTCAGGTTTTGCGATACAAAGGGGAAAAATTAACGGGGAAAGTTTTTTTTTTCTTTTTGTTTGGCGTTCGGGAAGAATGTATACGTTATTGCCGAGAATGGGGTTTAATTAGGTTGGTGGTAAGGTGGGTTTTAAGTTTGTAAAAATTAGGTTATGAAAATTTTATTTAACACATCTCGGCGCGATTCTCTACAACTTCGCGCACTTTTCCTTCTCAGAAATCTTTCGCCTCGCGCAATATCAATAATAGATTCAGGACAGTACGACGTAGTTTCAACATCGATCGCGCACTTAAATTGCGTCTCGAAACGAAAGCACACTCCCTTGCATACACAAAACCACTCGGGCAAATCCACAGAACCATCAGCTTCACCACACCCCCCTAACTTATTCCATCTCAATTTTCAAAATCGCGACGGCAAACAATAGAGCCCTACATCCATGAGACACGTGCCATCAGAAGCCGAGCGGACAGCCGGGAATGCAGGAGCACGTGGCAGTGGCGCGCAAGTGCACCGGGTAAATGGGTCAAGCGAACTAGCCGGCGGAGCTTCCTCGTGCGGCTCTGGCTTCTCCTTTATTTTTCTCCCGCTTTTTATCGATGAAAACGGACCGATGCGAATGCGATGGAAATAGGATTAGCGGAGTTTGTGAAAGGGTTAAGGAGGATCGTGGAGGGAGTTTTGAAAATGTTTTGAGATGTATTGCAGTTTTTGTTTTAATTGATAAGCAGTGGGGGGTTATCTAAGGAGAGAGACGATCGCGTTCTGGAGAGTACGATAATTTTCATTGATGGTCACGTATAGCCTTGCGCGACGGAGATGAGTAAACAACTAGTATAATCGCGCAGTTAGATGAGTGCAGTGGATTTATTTTCGTTTCGTCGAATTATTCTAGAAATGCTCGTCTAGACTGCGATGAGAAATGCTCTCAAAATTGAGACTTTTTTAATTTTGCGACGAATCTTGTTAGGCACTAAATTGCCGCATTTGTAAACTAGCTCTCGTAGAGCGCTCCGAGCTTTCATAAGCACAAGATTAATACGGTGGCCGTAATAAAAATTAGTGTGATTAACTGGCCAGTGCAATCCAGAAACGCTACTAGAATTTATTCAAAATTTGAATAAATTGTTGCCGTCGTATTTTATAATATTTGAAACTGGCAAATTCCCGGACGGCAAAATTGTAATAAACAGCTAATGTAAAACATTTATTTGCAACACACTTGTAATAATTTATTCAACAAATGCAATTGAAGCCGGTGCAGTCTCGTGTATTCATTAACCCATTCCTATGCATTCCTTACGTAAATATTCCGTTATCTAACCCCTTTTTAGCTAATAAAACTCGTTCGAGAAATTTCTCGCGATACAAAAATAAAGGCCGTTTTCATCGCGATTGTTTTATTCAACTTTTATGGTAATCAAGAAAATGTCCCATTGTCTCGTACGCAATTAATTTAATCGCACAACTTAATTTACAGCTTATTTATTTTTTACTTTGCACAAATATACATTACATTAATCCCAACATTCATTCCTCCTATAATCACAATTTCTCGTACCGTCGCGCATAGTTAAGCTGATAAGATGATCTATTCCCTATCGATGCTCCCGCCTCAATTTTCATTCCCCTATTCTCCAGCTCTCCTGTCACCTAAACTCCCAACGAAGACACTACATTCTCCCTCTACTTTCATAATACAACACACACACAGACACGCACACCAACCTCTTATTCATCCGCGCTTTTCTCCGCACACGCGTGGCAGCAGTGAAACGGACACGCGCGCAAGCCACCCTTAAATCTATCGACCTGACCTCAAGCCGGCCGTCGCTAAATGAACCGCGAGCGCGAGGGGTGAAGAGAGAAAAAATGCAGTAGCCGAGCACTCGTGTCTATGTGTGTGTGTGTGTAGAGGCTGCTGACGTCTGCTCTGCTCCATTTTTTTCTCTCTTATTCTTCGGCTTTCTTTTCAAGCGCGTACATGCACCTGTGTCGTCCGCGTTCGTTTGCATAGGCCGTGTGTCGACGGCTTTTTTGCGCTTTGCCTTTTGGAAGTTTCAGTTAAGGAGATTGCGAGAGTGATTTTTTAAGGGGATGCTGGGTGGGGTTGGAGGTGAGGAGTTTTATGATGGGATGTATTTATGACTTTTTTTTTAGTGATATGAAGCTTTTTTTTTTAAGAGCGGAATGTGATTTATGCACGCGCTCAAGATCCAGATTTGTAGTTTTTAGTAACATGCAAATCGCGTCTAAATTTAGAATAATGTTAGTCAAAAATGTGAATAGACGCGGCGATAAATCATGTTCACACTTTTATTCAAATCGTGATACATAGCTAGAAATAGAAATAAAAATAGTAGAATTGGATAAAGAAAACAGTGTTTAATAAAGGTAACAGTTACCTAAGAATTATATAAAATGTAGATTATGTGTATAATTTATACATTTTTGTAGAAATTAAAACAATCTAAATTGTATTAGGTAAATAATTAAAAAACAACAACATAATTTTAAATAAGATTTAGTTTCCTTACTCAATTCTTACATTTATATGATTTAAAAACTTAAAATTTTATAGATAATAGAGTTTAGTTGTCAATTTAATTACTGAAAATGTGATTATAAAAACGCCAAATGTGATATTTATATCAATGTATTAATTTATTACCAATATTGGGACCTATTTAATAGGCATTATATTTGTACTGTTGTATTTACTTTATACTTAATTTGTGCAATAATAAACTTTATCTATCTATCTAATTTAAAACTGTAGCTATCGGTTCGTTTTATCCCGCATCAATAATTATTGGCAATCGTTGATGGATTATAAAACTGCAGTTTTCCGTTTATTTATTTGCAGTTATTTTTTTATTAATTCCTAAGCTTTTAATAAAAGCAAAAATTCCTTTAGCACATAATAAAGAATGCTTTAAAAATTCTCTTGTTTTAAAATTCATAAAAAAAAAAAATAATGAAAAATGGAACTTGAATTGTTGAAATATTATAAAATAATGCTGTTAATTTTAATTGATGAATTCATATATGCATTTGATAATATCGATGTGCATATTAATTGCATATTCGATTATAAAATTTACTAAATATTTAACTACTGATTATTAGTACGGAATTACTAAAACTCTCATTTGCGAAATTCAACTTCTCTATAGAAACATATATAATACTTTCATCTAATTCCATCTAAAGATAAACGTGTAAGAAATCCGAACCCTTTTAGAAAACCATTATTAAATGTACTCCAAAACCCCTTCCTCACTTAACTATCAACGATCCTCCTCTCAACACCCTCAAACAAACCCTCATTTTCACAATCCTCACAACCCAACCCCACAATAGTCCCAACACTACAAAACCCCAAACGGAAGCATCCATCCCAACTCCACCAAAATTTCCCATGACCCACATCCCCATATGCAAAAGAGCCCATCAAAATTTCCCATCCGGAAGCCCTTTGTAAATTACATACCTGCGCCTTCTCTATCAACAATTTCGATACTTGCATAATGCGCGCACCCGCGGCCGTTGAAAGGAAAACGAAGGCACATGGGAAGCGGATAATGAGCTATACTTTCGTTGTGTATACGTCCAAGGCCAGCCCAACGCGGGGGCTCCAACGTCTTCCGGAATGCGTCCGCGAGCGATGCACCTGTCGCGCATGCAAACATCGTAAAATTGCGTAATGCTCCTGCGAGTGTATATTCTGCGCGTGTGTATGAGGGAGAGATGTACACCAGAAATAGCCTTAATCGCGCGTCGACTGATTATTTTTAACGCGAGTTCTATTGACTTGCCGCTGGCTGCTTTGTAATTGAGTTCGTTTCCGTTTGTGGGCTAGTTATGGTGTGGTCTGGTGCGTCAAGGTTGTCAGTTTGTAATTTGGGTCTTGGGTTATTGTTGGAGGGTAATGGATTTGTTTGGAAAATTGTGGATTGGTTTTTGGAAAAGTGTAGGATCGTTTAGGAAAATTGACAAGCTAAGTTTTAGGTTGTTGTAAATTTTTCGGAAAAGCAGCGTTGATGAAAGTAACTTTTTCAATTGATGAAAACTTTTTTGAACGACTGTAATGAAAATTTTACTGGCAAAGAAGGAAGAGTATTTTACTAATTTGTTTTGAACTTCAAATTGCAAGTTCATTAACAAATGTAATTATGCTGACAAGAAATTTTAACACTTTTTCAGGAAACTACTGTACTAACAATTAAATACTACGGAAAACTATTTTGAATAAAAGGAAAAATTTGCAAAAATACACATCTAAAAATAGTAACAGTTAAAACAAAGTAAATGTTATCCAAAAATATAAAAAATCTTTCTTATCAATTACTATTCACAATGACGTACGTTTCCAAAACTCATTACTAAGAACATTGCATCATAATTTTTTCAAAAGTCTACTTTTATCTTCTCAAACATGTTGTCCAAGTTTGCAAAAGAAAAACGGCGTCAGATGCCCGCTGCGCGAAGCTTTTTAACGTGTTTTACGTGTAAATAAAAAATTGCCAGGCTCATATGCGTCAGTACACAGGTGGTTCGGCAACCGCTTCAAAAAAAAGAGCTCGAATTATTGCGCGCGATGGACTTGGAAGAGAATTTTTATCGTAAGACGGTAGCGTACTTTAGAATTTTTTTTACACTTATTAGATAGCTGTTATATATTATTAAGCTTAATTAGAAAATTGTTATTTTTATGACGTTAATTATATAAGTGAAAATTAAAATTTGAAAAAATCGATTATAAAATTTTTGTAATAATTAGCAAATACATGACGTAGAATCGATCTAGATAAATTCGAATTGAAAAACTCAAAGTCCTTGAGTGGTTAGGATTTTTATAAAATGACATGCTCCTGTTAACGGTACTCACTGTTTTATTTCTAAAAGCACTGAACTATAATAAACAAAAAGTAGGTCACGTTCAATCAATAACTAACGATACAGAAACTTTTTTTCTAAACTTTTTAAAAAAGTTATTATAAAAAGGTAGTTGCAGTTACAGTTACAATCCAATATTAATCCAATATTTTTTCATATCTTGTAAATAAGAATTTCCGATATTCTAAAAAATAAAATCCCACACACTTTTATTATAAATCTTATAAAAAAAAATTGTAAAAATAAATGCAACATTTACATTTGTAAGCCGTTCCAGTTAAAACAAATAGCAAACGAATATGATAAAGCAAACATCACCCACAAATTTCATTCAAATAGAACAAAACAATACTCAATAATCAACTAACATAAAAACCATCCAACAAAAAAAAAAAAAAAAACAATCCAAAAACCCCACCCCCTCAAACAAAAATTTGCTCTCCATCCAACCCAACCCAAGCATTAACCCACAAACGCGTAAAAAGAGCCGGCTCAGCGTCTAAATATAACCCATCCATTCAAGCGCGAATCTATTTGTTTATAGTTGACAACTAGCCGCTTGGCCGCTTTAACATCACAGTCCTCTCTCTCTCTCTCTCTCTCTCTCTCCCTCGCACGGCGAGTCGACCTTCTTCCAAGCGTAGTACTCGCACGGCCGTAATACGCGCTGAAAGTGCCGCATTAAGTTATATACGCGATCATCGCCGAGAGAGCCCTGAAAATAGTTTCTCGGTGCAGTGCAGGTATGCCTTCGCGTGGAAAACGGCATAGAATTGACGTGCCCGCGCGTGTGACGGCCGGCTCTCCTATATACCTGTTGTAAGTAGGTTCGAGCCATCGATTCCTGCCTCGCGAGCTAGCTCTCTGCTCTAGCATCGTTTCTCGCTTGTAAATAAAAAAACAACTTTCGATCTTTTGCTCGAGTCTGACTGGACTGTGTGTGGCTGAGGCGATCGGTTTTTTTTTTTTGTGTCTGTCGCGGGTTTCCTCCTTTTCTACTTTTAGCGAATTATCGAGTTTGCACTAATGCGCGTTTGGGTCCGTTGTGGAGTTAGTTTGAAGCGGGATTCTAGAGCTTTTTGTTTTGTGGTTGGTTTTGTTGGTTGGGATGGGCTTGGGCTTTAAATTTTAATTGTTAGTGAGACTAAAGTTATTGCGTAGTTTCCTATGCTGTCATTGTTTTTAAATCTAATTTTCAGACATCAAAAAATTTCTTGATTTTCTCTTACATTTGTTTCTACGTGTTTTAATATTTTTACATGAATAAAAGAAATGGATTCTTTCCTTTTTAAAAAACTTTTTAATTCACGATATCAAATGCATCCGGAAATGTAATAGCGAAAAAGCATCACACGTGCAGTTGCATGTAAAGAATAAAACCTTTGGACCATCATGCAAATTCATAGTGAAGGATTGCAGGTTGCTGAATTTTTGTTGTTTAAATACGACTTCAATTTTTATTTTTACACTTGTTTTTCGTAGTCTGATCACGTTTTCTGGGAAGAGCGACACTAAACAAACTATGTTTTGATTAAAAAAGTATTAGTACTTTACTTTTCTTTGCACATTGTATATACAAAGATTAAAAGTTTCAATTAAAAGTATGTTTGTTTTAATTTTCCTTTTCAATTTCCTTAAAAAATATTACACCAGACCTAAAAATCTACGTTTTTTTTTTAAATCATTCAAAACAATTTATTATAATCTAAATTAAAAAATATTTGTTTACTTCTTAAATAATTTTTTCAATAATAACTATTCAAAAATAAACAATTCAACAATACGCTCGGTTCATCAGACCACACCTAAAGCCATATTTGTTTGCAAAAAAAAATCTCGAGCCCACTTCAAATACAGTTAATAAGGTCAAAGGAAAGAAAAAAAAATTATTGATTCAAGTGCAGCCGCAGTAAGAGGGTCATTCATCTGGCGCCTTTATGAGTTAAGTGTTGAGAGTGCGCTAGCGACAGTGCGCATATAACCAGCGCCTCCTCCATATTTTATTCGACAAGCGTAAACTAGTAAGAAAAAAAAACGACTTTTTTTATTGCCCGCCACCGGGGGTAATTTTATGCCAAATCGGCGGGTACAAATTTTTTAAATTACGCACGTCTCGTCTTTTATGTTTTGGGATGGACGAAATTATTGATAAAATTGACCTGAATTCTATAGCCGGAGTTCCAAAAAGGGCAGAGCGGAGGAGGAGACAAGAATCTGTTTTAAATACATTCTACTTTTATGACTCTGCATTATTTGCGATACTGGAAACGCTATCATAAGTTTAATATAAAAAAACAATTTACATGCGGTTTTTGTTTAATTAATGCAGCAGAGGTGCGGGGGGAAAATAACTAATTCAGAAATTTGAATTTTATTATATTTAATACTAAAATTTATTCATGAAAGCAATATATATTAATGACCGCGTAAATTTGCGGATAAAAATTGCAACAAAATTGACCTGAATTTTTAATGATCGGTTAAATATAACAACTCCACGTGTAATGAAAAAAAATTGATTTTAAAGCTAGCCAACGACTACATTAAACCGTGTCCTCCACTCACAACTATATCCAACTTAACCAACATCCCACCCGACCACCAAAAACAAAACCCCAATAAAAACAAACACACCCTTCAAAAAATCCACATCCAAACGCGCCACCCACGCATCCCAAGGGCGTATGCATCTCAACACACACACACAGACATCCACACAGTCAAAGCTTGCGTTCTCGGCAAAGGCACGCGATCGTCCGGCGTTGCGCGCGCATTACACGCATTCCGCGAGGCGTCGGGCCTCTCTCGTCGCTCTCGGCCGTGCGCTAGCGCTCGGAATCAGGCCAGTCGTATCAGGCTGACCTACATACGGGCGCGCTTATCGCGGCTGTTATCGCGCCGCTGATAGAGCCTCTATTAGCCGTGCGAGAGCGATGATTATACCGGTAGAGGATCCAGCGGGCCGCCGCCTGTCGGCGAGCGCCACTGCTTAATTGTCAGGGGAGGAGTGGGTGGCTTTGGGGTTGGATCGATTTTTTTGAGGGTTTTTTTTTTTTAGGGTGGTTTTTTGGAAGTGGAGAGGGAATGATGCGCGGAGTTTTCCTATGTTGGTAGAGGAGAGGAGTTTATCTCGCGTTTTGTTTTTCTGATAGTCGGGGTACTTTCGTTGCCATGAATGATTTTAGAACTGTGTTTTGATACTGTCAGCTGATAAATCGTTAAGGACGTCTATGCTATTCTTGGATCTATAAATTCATGCTCGTTAGAAAATGACCTAATCAGTCGATTACTATCGCGCTTAATAGCGTTATTCGAAAATTCCGTACGGTTATTCAATGTAATGCCAATTGTATTAGATAACATTTTTTTCTCTTATCGCCTGTAACAATGCCTTGCTAAAAAGACGCAGCGTAGTAATCTCCTACAAAGTCACATTCCCAATGAGCTAAAAAATTGAAGCATAATTACGAAAAGTTTTATTAAATCGACTATTATAAATCGAGACATGCAAGAGTCATCGAGGAGGTTGGCTGCTCAGAGTGCCGATATCTATAACGCGCTTCACATGCGGCTGAATAAAAAGCGAGCGCCGAGAGAGTCGCTATCTGTGCAAATTTTTGGGTCAATCTTTTTTTGGATACGTAATTAGGTCATTTAGCAATTTGTTTTCTCGGTTTCGCCGATCGCGCGCCGCGCGGCTTTTAGCGCTGGTTGGTTATATATAATTTGAGTGCGGGTTTTCAATTTTGAGAAATTTTCGGGAGCTGCATGGCAAAATTATTTGTGCAAGTTTTTAGTGTGGGAGAAAAAAAAATTTTTTTTTACCGTAGAATGTACAATGAATCCTTATTTCATTTTTTTTAAATATTGTCTAGTAGCTTATAAAAAGATACCTATAAATTTTAACCATTCCAAAATGTACAATAAACAGTATAAGCTTAATAAATCTGCCAGATAACGCCAGCAATTTTGTAAAATCTAATTAGTATCAAAAGTTATTATAAATTACTCAAATATATTGTTAATAAATTAAAAAACAAAAGTAGTGCCTTTGATAAAATTATGAAAGGAATGATACTAAATAAAAGATCTGTAACACGTGCTTCACGTCAAATAAATCTGATAACACATCAAAACGACAATAAAAATATTACATTTCAAGCAGAATCCATTCTTAAAATAAAAACGAAACGGTCATTTGTTATGCCATCATGGGCTACTATAACACTGCAAAAAACCGTGTGACCAAGTATCAGAACAAGCTCACTTTTTTTGCCGTTCCCAGATTATTTATCGTCTCCTTAATGACTCGAGATCGAGCCGCTTTATTTTTAAATTTCATTCACTTCTTTTTTTTCTCTCCCTCTCTCTCTCTCTCTTTCTCCGTGTGCCCATTTGTACCGGACAAAACAATTTCGCGATAAGTTTTTATCGCATGTGGGTCACGATTTCTTTAAACAATGAAGCGCCGAGCTGATCGATGGGAAATTATTAAAATTCATGATGATGCGATGCGTCGATTACCGATTGGGGTAATCAGGTAAATGCATTTAGTCCCGTCGCGAGCGTCGCATCAAATAAATTTCTTTGAAATTGTCATGTCGCTTAAAATTTTATGAAGTTATGATATTTGCGCAATACCGAAGTAATGTTCTTGCAAATGTAAAAATAGAGTCGTTCTAATTTTAAAAAATTTCAAACAATACGAGAATGTGGGTGTATTTTGAGCCTAAATTAATAAAATCGAAGAGAAAATAACTACAATTTATCAGACTATCTGAAATATAGTACAGAAATATCTTACGATTGTTAAATTATATATTTACGTAAAATTTTGGCCGTTCATAATTCATTCTACAAAAATATCTAAACGCTTAGATCAGAGTGGAAATGTTTTAAAATGACAAAGCTTCAAATTGATGATGATCTATTTCGTCAATAGAAAGTCTTCTATTTTTATCCAGATAATCTTATACATGTTTGTATAATATGTTTTACGACTGCTTACATCACAACACTATATCAAATCAATTCTGTTAGCCCTCGATAAGAAAAATACCATCACTACTATTCAAAGACTGCGGCTATCAATTCCTAGTAAAAGACACCTAGTTTAAAAAATTAACGTTGCTAAAAAACCAATGCTGAAATACCAAATTACGCAACTATCTGCAATTTCAATTTCTATTAAAAAAAAAAAAAAACAATTTCGCATCACATCTAATAAATACTCTTACTCACTAAAATCCTCACGATCACCCAATTAGGTTACCGATCCCCAACGCACCAACCCAACATCCACAATACCCCCGCTCCCAAAAATCCACGACGATAACTCACCCGGCATTGCCGTACATGACAATGCCTCGGCGGTTAATCGTCCCTTTTCGCACCTGGCTATCGCCTAAAAATAATCGGATCGCTCGCGGCCTCGCGCCCCAAAGCCGAACTCTTCAACTTGACCCGCTTTCCCAGACGCGCTCGGCTCTTCTTGCGCAATGCGCGCACCGCTCTTACGCTAATTCTCGGGCGCGGAGAGTGGAGGTGTATCCTTCGGAGGCCCGCGATGCTTCGCATTGTTGGGAGAGCTTCCGGATTTCCGAGTCCGGTGGTTCCTGCAGCCAAGCTTCCGGTTGTCGATGTTTTGCAATGCTTTGTTGGCATGTGCGGTGGGATCGGTATTGATTGGGTTGGTTCTTTAAGGGGGTTGTTAGGTTTTGGGTTTTGTAATGGGGATTGGGTGTGGGAATTGATTTTGGGTTGTTTCGGTGATGCAAGAGAAGTTTCGATTGTAATTGGCTGGGAATTGAAAAAAATACAGTGATGGATAGTTATACTTCCATGTACAAATAAAGGAAACTTTATAAGACAGTAAATTTCACAAGACGGATCGTAAATTTTTCTACACTTGCGGACAAAATTATTATAAATTAAGTATAGTATTTTTTCAGATTTTACGTAGTCTAGCAGTTTTACTATTCAGTATTATATTTTTTTCAAACATCATTCTCAGTGCACCATAGGAAACTCGATTTGATATAACGATGGAAAAATCCAAGTCAAGAGAAATTATACAAAAGGGTCGAGTACACTATTATTACCAAACCGCCAGACAACAAAAAGACACCGGCACGGCGACAAAAAATTTTCCTCTCCCGCAGCCTCATTATACAACCAGCTCATAATTCCGCGCATTACCCATCCATTCGCGTGCTCCTCATAAACCACTCGGCGCTATATACGCAAACAATCGGCGCATAATTTTTAATTCAACCGCCCCGAGCGATAAACTAAAAGCTTAGTCGTGCTCTCGAGCTTTTTCTTAACTGAAAAATAACCACCCGCGCACGAATTTCCATACACACACACGACCTCCGTAATTTCCCTCGTCGCTTACCTTCCCAGAAAATAATTTCCAAACCCCCCCTTTTTTCAGCATCGTAATTTAAAAGGGTGCTGCACTCGAGAGACTAAAAGGCCGAACGCTCGATACATTAGCGTGCGCGCTTGCGCTCGGTTCTCGCAATTTTTTTTGATTGATCGTGTCACGCGCGCGCGCCTGGATATGTATATAGAGGCGAGCGCGCGCTGCTCGAAACGGGGTCGCGCCGCTGCAATTTCATTGTGCTTACAAATTTATGGATTGCCCGCGCGTTAATTATTAAGCGCGAGCTGTCGCTTCCTTCGCCCCGCTCTGGAGAGTTTCTCTGTACGTGTGTGTGTGTGTGGATGTGTGTATTTGCGAGCGGATAGGGCTGGGATGTGTGGCGGAAGGAGTTGCTGATGTGGTTGGTGTAGTGGATGGTTTAGGATGGGGAGTTTTGTTTGGGATTGGTGTTGGATTGAGATGCGTTTGGGTGAGTTTTTGGAATGATTTTTTAGTCGTGGTGAAGCTGTGGGACACGGGTTCTTTTGTGTGTTATGTAATGTACTTCTTTTTCTTTTTCTGTTTAACCACATCCGGTGCGTTGTATTGTGGAAATGAATAATGAGGTAAATATCGATATCCAAATATGTTTATTGATAAGTTTATTATTAAGCATTTAAAAATTGCTTCACACGCCTGATTATTAAACTCGATCAGTATTTATGCAAAAATCTCAATAAGATAAAAATAAACAACTCCTAAAGTACAATATACAACTCGTAAAATATTTTGCAAACATAAACACGCTAGATTAAGAAACAAATAACCGCATTAACCGTACTTACTTACAATTCATATTTAATTTCTTAATCCAACCTAAAAAATGGAAAAACACAGGAAAAAAATCTTCTCACACACTTCGTCTGCGTGCAAAAAAAAAATTATCCTGAAATACTTTATCGACTTCGATTTCACTAAAGCGCGTAATTTGTCACTTCGTGTCATCAGTCATTAAGCATTCGTAACGCAACTTGATCAAATAAATTTCATTTAATATTTTCTTCTCTTTTTTATTAGCGTTCGATTTTCGGCGCATTCTTTGATTATGATATTCAGAGGCGATTGCGCGCGCTGTAATAATCATAAAGCGCGAGGCGTGGCACTTTTGCGACTTGACGATAAGCTGAAAATATTATCTCGTCAATAAATTATACGTTCCCCCTGTCTGCGCGAGCCAGGCGAACTCCAGTGAGCGCACGATTTTCGAGTTTTTTTTCTTGCGGCTGATTGAAACTGGGCTGTTTCGGTTCGCTATTCGAATTGTTTTTAATCGATTTTTATAAAAATTGTAATAGGATTGTTTATAAAATGTTGAAAAGAAATTTACAATGATAAAAATTGTAATTGGCTTCTTCACGCAAACAATAAAAAAACTAGACACACAACCTTAAACTTTCTTCCATCAAAATCCAAATCCAAAATTCACAATAAATCACCCAAAAGCCAAAGAAAAAAATCACACCCAACCCAACAAAAAAAAATCACCATCATTACATAACTCCCCACGCTCGTCTGCCTCGCGGCTGAGAATCTCGTACTCTCACCTCTCTCTCACAAGCGGCAAAGAAATTGTCGCTCTCACCGGCGTCGAGAGCGAAAGTCCGAAAAAGTGGGGCTCTCCGGGCGAAGAAAGCGCGCCGCTGCTCTCGCCCACAGCTCCGGCTCTTACGATACCGGCCGCGTAACCTCCGCCGAGTCCACGTAACCGACGTAACTAGTATCATTGCCAGAGCGAGCGATAGAAAGTAAAAGCGGCTCGGAGAAAGCCTTTCTTCTGGAGGCTCGCGAGGATGAAACGGGTTTTTGAGGCGGTGATGGGAGGGGAGCAGGATTAAGAGGGGACTGATGAGGGATCGTTTGTTTTTTTTTATGGGATTTTTTTGGTGGGATTCTTTATTTGGTGAGGTGGAGTAAGGTTTGGTGGGATGGAGTTTCTTTTTTTTTGATTTGCGGATTTTTTTAAATTATTGATTGGCGAAAGTTCATTTTCACCGGGAGTCGTGGTATTGCTTCTTCCAGGTAGTGCGATTTCGTTTTTTTTTTAAGAGGATATTCATTTTTTAGAGTAATTTATTGGATAACTTTATTACTGCTGTATGTTAGGATATCGATTGCAATGTTCTATCACAGTAACAGAATGATTACAAATTATTCACTACAATAAAGTAAACGAAATAATACATCACTATTTATCACGTGCTCAGAAAGAAACACAATGAAAAATGAAACATCTTACTATAGCTATCGAATAACAAAGATGCAGCGTAGGTGTCCGTTGCGGTAGCTGACAAATGACGTCCATCCGATAGGTTTGGAGTTCCGGTAGTAGCAAGCTAACTTGGCCGAATCATTCGAATGATTAAACGCGATATTTTTATTGTAGTGGTGGTATTGCAGAACTGCATGCTGATGTTCAAATTTTCAAAAGAGAAAAAAACAAGTTTTGCACATTAGTCTTGTTATATAATATACTGTCTTACCATATCTTACGTATTGATTGATAAGTCCTGCTGCTGGCTATGATGCAGCATTTCTACGATTATGAAAATGAAATTGAATTTTGCTTTTATTGAGTGACGCGAATAAAATCTGATTCGTGAGAAATCGTAAATATTTAGTAGTTTGGTATTAAAAGGTTCATGTTTTAGTAAATAGTAGTAAATTTGTAGAAAAGTTGAACTATATAACATACAACTTTATTATCAATAAAATTCCTACATTTCTTATAAATTTGTGTCATATAAATTTAACATTTAATATAACATTTCATATAACATTTCATATAACATTTCTATACCTAATTTGTCGAACATTCAATGTCTCTGCATTCAACAAAATAAAAGTCCTCAATAAATTTTCATAACCCACCCTCTTCAATGCCCTGAATAGTACATAGTCAAATCCCACGTCAACATAAAAAAATCTCATAAAAAAGTCACCAAAAACACCTTAAAAAATTCGCGTAAACAACCAACTATACCAGCTCAAAAACTACGCAAATTCGTTACGTCATTAGCGACCCTGCTTACGTTCCATATCCCATTACAATCGATAAACGCCCCAGCATACGTCGAACGCAGAAATTCCACAACGTAGTTGTAAACGCCCGCAGAAGGGGGGGTATATATACGAGGGGGGAGGAACATATTAGCGCGCAACTCTCTCCCCCATTGGATTAATCTCGTCGAGTGTATATAGGAATGTATTAGGGGGAGGGTAGTGGGTACTGTATATATACGCCTACGCGTTTCGAATATATAAATCTCACTTACACGTAAACGAAGACTAACGCATTTTTGCGGCTGTCCGCGTACGCGGATGATTCTCTTTTCTGCGACAGAGCTGTACTTGGCCCCCCTTTTTTCTGCGGGGGTTGGGTGGGTTGATCCTTTAATTTTGGTCTGGTGGTTCTGCTGGGTTTGAATGCTAGTGATGCTGGGAATATTGATTGGGGTAATTTTGAATTTTGTAAGACAGATTTTTGAAAACAATAAAAATTTTTTATTCTTAATGAGAAACTAGAAAATGAATCTTGATGGGAATTAAGTTTTGTGAAACTGCTCATGAGCCTCAAAAATCTACATGCATAATAATACGAATTTCCTAAATAATAAAATTCTTTTAATATTTAAAAAGTACATACTTTTTGGTTTTCGTTTTCTTGTTTACCACTTGGCAAAACAAAATAAAAATTGATCTAAGGTCATTTTAAATTTATGATTTCAAAATTAATTTGTACTGTATTTAATACTGTAAAATTTAGTTTCGACTTTCTAAAAATAGTTACATATATAATGTGCAACTTTGCCCTAAAAATGAAATAACTTTTGAATCTATTTTATTCATTGAATTTTTAAGTTTTTTGAGTCCACTAGATGACAAAATATTCGTATTCCAATCTATTTTTAGGTTGAAATACTTGAATGATTATACGCTTGCAAATGTAATTCAAAGTTTTATCTTACTTCAAAGTTCCAGAAATGTGTTCGAAGTTAGGGTCGTGCTCGTTTAGACGTCAAAAGATTGATACTAACGATTGACTGTAAGCGCCTTTTTAAAGTGATACATCTACTTTAGTTTTTGCTCTCCAATGACTATGGCAAAAACGTACTATCTATAGGAGATATTTGAGGTGTGCAATTTCGCCCCATTCTTTCCAACATCACACAATCTCACCAAATTTTAAATAAAAAACACCCATAATACAAAATAAAATAAACGCAAACCCCAATAAACTCTAAAACAGTAAATTTTTAAGCATTCCACAAGCAGCTCACCGTCACAACCTTAATCAGTCCACCCCCTCTCGCCAGTAAAAAAGCAAACAATCCAACTCCAACCCCAATAAGCCGCACCCATTTATACAACCCCGAACTCGGCCATAACCAACAGCTACCACCCAGCCGCGGCGCATCAAAAAATTAATTACTTAACGCATCCCTCTCGATATTAGCCCCCTCCCATCTTCGACTCCCGCCTTCCTCCTCTCACAATCCAGTCCTAAAAGTCGGCCCATAAATCATATCGATCTCACTCGTAAAAGTCCGCTCGTCCGGCAAAAAGCTCGGCCAGGCCAGAAGCAGCCGGTATACACTTATATATTATAATATAGTTATATAGGTAATATACCGGGGACATTATAAAAGCAGAGGTAGGCAAGCAGAGGAGAGAGTGGGGCCAAGTTTTTCCAGGCCTTAAAAGTCGGCGAAAGGAAGCACCTTTTCGGCTGGTATAATTGTGCCGCGTTATATTATTTAAGAGAGCGAGAGAGACGTTTACAGCCCCGGCGCGCTTCCACTTTTACGGCTCGATCTCTGGAGAGACAGAGAGAGGCCAGATGAATTACACACGCCGTGTGCCAAAGGAAGAAAGCGGCCCCTTTCGTCTCTGTGCCGAGGCGAAAGCGGGGAGGAGAGTGGATGTGTTTCGTAAAGAGGCGAGCGTTTTGGGGAGATGGCTTGGAGTGTACCGCGTTTTTTAGGAGCTTTTAGCAGTTTTGAAGTTGGGTAGAGGGCGAGTTGAGTTTTTTTTTCGAGGGTGAGGATTAGTTTTTTTTTTGGGTTTTGTTTATGTGGATGGTAGGGTTTGCACTTTGATTTTTGGGATTGTTTTTTTTTAATTAAATATTTGGTGGAGGGATTTTGCAAAATATTTTTTCTTGTAATTTAGCAAAAGTTGATTAATTATCTTATGATTGTTATCGTCCTTAGAGACATAAATTGTCTTATAATTAACATTATAAAATTATAAGTTGTGTTGAAACAAAGTAGTTGTTAAACAATAAATAAAAAATTAAATTTCAAAGATTTTGACAAAAAATTTATTTAACGATTGTGTTATAAATAAAGATTACACGAAAAAATATGTAAGTTCCAAATATGAAAAAGAAAGCTGTAGAAAGTTGGTAACCGTCTTTTTGATAATATTTTCGACACACAAACTGTTTGACAGAGACATCGGCCGATTTTCTAATGCAGTGAAGTAACTCTCGCACCATTTCCAAAATATTTGAATGTTTTCAGAATTTCTTAACGGCTTTCCTATTTCCTGTGAAGCTGATTAAAATAACTATACCATTTTCAAAGCGATTTTTTTTTATTTAAACTGTAAACAATTGGGTTACATAACGTTGCACAACATTAAGGTCGTATAATATAAGAAATCAAATGGCTTATAAAACTATTAATTATAACTTACATCATACTTATTATTTTATAGACAAGTTTCAAATTTAATTGACGTAAATCAAATTGTAATTTTGTTATTGATCATGTGCCTTAATTAATTTTATTTACACAAAATTCAATTATGCACTAATATCAGCCAATAATTTGCAGTAACAATCATTGGAATAATAATAAATAATTCAATCTAATAATGAATGCAGAACAATAATTATCATTTTACGATTACTCATGTAATAATTTTCAATAAAATCTATAACCAACTAAAAACAAGTTTATAACAACCCATCCTCTTTTCTACAAATCACAAAATTAAATCTGAATTTATCTGAAAAAAAGTAGAAAAAACAAGCAGCAAAAAACTGCTGACCGTATCCCTAAAAAAATTCACCCTAATCAACCAAAAAAGCAACTTCTCTCCCTGCTCACCACTCCTCCATCCTCGGCCCATCCTCGGTCCCTTTCCTCTCCCCTACCTTCTTCCCTTTCGCTGCTTTTTCTCTCGGGGGCAGTGGGTCAGTGGCTGCTTGCGCTGGCTCCCGTCGCGAATTGCACGCAATAATTCGACAACTACGTCCGAGCCAGGCCGAAATGCTACCAGACTCTCTCTCTCTCTCTTTCTCTCTGCGCCCCTTCAAAATATTTACACTCGGTCCTAATTTACGACGGACCCCCGCCGCTCCCGTCCCTTTTCTCCAATCCACGCGCGCGCCCACGCGCCTGTTTGAGAATTTTTTTCAAAAACTCACGACGTCTCTATGCATTTTGACGTGCCTTTTTTCGCCGGCAAAAGAAGCCGCGGGCGCAGGTATACAGGCGGGCTTCTTTTGGGACGCGATTTTTCCGCAGCGGGGGGCAGGACGGGCTAACGGGGTCAGTTGGCCAGCGGTGACTTTTTGCCGGCGGGAGCTGCGCAGTAGCGGGGCGGCTTCCGAAAAATTGGGTTACAAGAGCCGTGTTACAAGCTGCCTGAAAGAGATGCACTCTCCGGGGTGGTCCTGGGGATCAATCGCGGCGCGCGCGACTTTGAATGGCTTTGTTTTGGAAGCTTTGGCGCGTTGTTTTGGGACTCGGAGTTGCGATGCGATGGAGATAGCCTGGGAAGGGAAGATGGTTCGTTTGTTGTAGGCTGAGTGGAGAGAGTTTTCCTTTGACTTCGTGGATCTCTTAATTTTTTTGAAATTTCGATTTTTTGAAATGTAGGTTAATACAGAAGTAGGAATGCTAAGTTAATATTATGACTATTTATTTTCGAATATAATCGAAACTTATTCTCATGTAACGTTCAGGAAAATAATTAGGATTAATCAATATTTGTCATCGAGTAATAAACCGATCATTTATATCGCGCGCGCGCGCGCTTTGCTTATAAAATATCGCAATACCAGGTCTAAGAACGTATCCAATCATGCGTATCCGCCTGAATGTTTGTTCGTTATTTACTGGAAACACATTACACACATCTTCAGGCTATGTGCGATGATAAATTACCGGTATGCAGTGAGACTCGTGTTTAGCCTGTCAATCCGGCATAGCCCCAAGTATTTACCCTTTTATTTATCGCTGTGATACCTAACTTTTCTAAACGTACAACTTACCGTTTCGCACTGTATAAACAGCCCGAGGTATTCGAATCTACCGCGGAAAATCAATCTTAGACGAAAAACGCCAACGAATCCTCCAAAAAAAATATGCTGCAGCGAAAATGTTACAGCTCTTGATCAAACCCATACATATATACATACACGCACACATACATATAGACAACACACATAACACACAAATAAAAGCGTAATCAAAAAGAATATTTCAGGCATCATTGTCAATGGAAATTAAAATTACGCAATAAAATCGTCACTCGCGCCCCATGAATAATTCAGCGGCGCTCTCGAGAGCCCGGTTATATAGCCCGGCCGCGCGCAGACAGAAACAAAATCGCTCCGGCAGCGCCGGCCTCCCGAAAGGAGATTAGATCGTTGAAAAGCGATCGCTAGAAAGTTTTTTAATATTACGCGTCATCTTCGATGTGTGAGTGCGAGCGCGGCTGGGTCCGGTTCTTGCGAAACTGCCTGCCGCTTCTCTCTCTCTCTCCACTGCCAAAAAGTGTCCCGCTCTCCCACGCTTTTAGTCGCTGATATCGTTTAGCGGTGATTTTTTTTTTGAGGGCTGAGGATTGTGTAGGGTTGTAAATCAGGTTTATGTGTGGTATTGCAATTTTTAATTAATTATGATGGTTGCGTAATGGGTAGAAGTTATGTCATCGGCGAGTGTGATTTACTTTGGGTGAGAATGAAAAATGCGCTCGTCTCATTGTTAAATTAGGGTGATTATTTATAGGTTGCGATTAATGTTTATTCATGCTTGCGAGCGATAAGCGGTAAATTTACGATGTATCTGATTAATTTGATTAAATCGTTTTTATTGAAGAAGTAATCCACGGCCGTTATTGTTAACGTAACTGTGCTCGATGTGGATTTAAAATTGCAAGCAAGCTTGTGCCTTCCGGTAATTTATTAAAAAATTAAACTTGTAACTACATAAAAGTATATAATAATAATTGTATTATGTAAACAGATAATTCAGTCACTGTTTAAAAAATAAACATTATACAAAGTTATTATAAAGTTAAAATATCACTCTTTTAAATTAATAGACACCAGTAATCGAACGATCTCCCACACCAATTTCCCTCAATTTTTTCAAAATTCATCTGCAAACCACCTCGCCCATATTAAACTAAAAACCAACCTCAAGCACCCACCTCACGTATCCAATCCCCCTTAAAAACTCAAAAAACAATCGCAACTTCATCGAGCACCCCACTCCGAGCAAAACAAATCGGCACGAAAGTCGCCTATAACTATCAAAATTACAAGCGTATAGCCCGCTCTCTCTCTCTCTCGCGCGCGACATTTTTCATTGACCTACTTTCGAATTCCTCGGCTCTGCGCGCCGGCGCTCGCCGCCAGGGAGCACATATACATTCAATATTCACGGCGGCGCGAGGAAAAAAACATTAAACGCACACCGGCGAAAAAAAAAAGAGTCAGACAGAAACGCATAGACGATAAGCGCTGGAGGAACCTTCGGGAATAATGAGGAGGAAGGAGGAAATACAGAGCTGCACGCGCACACCATGAGACAGCCGGGCTGCAGTCGCGTCACGTTTTTATCATCCCCCCCGAAGGTCAGGCTGGATCCCCCCTCTCTCTGGAGTCTCGGCGCGCGATAAAAGTCCTTTTCAAGGATGAGCCGAGTCCTGCTGAGAGATGCGTGGGTGTTAGGGGGGAGGCGGGCAACAAAGACGGAGGGCAAATAAACGACGACAAGTGTGTGTGTGGGCAAGAGGGAATTCTTCTGTGACGCAGGGTGTTTTGGTGTGTGTGGTTGAAATTTAATTTATAGGGTGGATGTGATGTGGAGTGAAAGAAAAGTGTTTGGGTGTAGAGTTGAGTAGTGGTGTGGTAATAATCTAACCTTGGATCTGGATTTATATAAGGGAATTATCAGGAACGATAATATTTCGTGCTTCATATTCTTTTCAACAAGCCGACTCGCATCTTTAAAACCGAACCGAACATTAAAACTCTCCTCTCTTTTTGCCTCCCCTTCTTGCAAAACTCTCATACCAGCCGCTCTCAAGGCAAACGAAAATTCCCCCAACTACGCTCGCACCGATCCAAAAAAAAAAAACGTCTTTCCCAAGCCTTCCACATCGAAGCCATTTACGCAAAACCCACAATCGGCAAAAAGATCCACAAACCTATCCCCCCTCCGAATCGCGAAACCATCGCTGTCGCCAAGCTCTCCAAGCTCATTTAGCTCAGCGCGGCAATTACACTCCACAGAGAACATAGGTGCGTGCTCGATTATTACCAAGTTGATGTAACGTCCCTCTCTCTCTCTCTCGTTCGAAAAGCGCGGGCTCGCGCAAAGAGGAGCGCCGCAATTGCTCCATTCTCTCTCTCTCTTCGTTTATCGTTCTTTCTCTCTCTCTCTCTCTCTTACTCGCCGCCGCCGTCTCATCTGGGTAAGTGTGTCAAGGACGTGCGAACTGGGCTGCGAAACGACAGCTCGCGCGCACGCGCACACGTATATGTGTGTGTGTGTATATATATATCGCGTATCGCCGCCGATGAGAACACCTCGCTCGTATAGAAATAGGAGAGGAGCTAACGCGCGTAAAAACGCGCAACGGGGACAGGCTCGGCTCTTTTGCGAAACGCCCGATTTCTGTCTCTCTGCGTGTCTGTGACTATGCGTGTAAGTGCGAGGGGGAAAAAAAAAAGAACGCCGCTCTCTCTAACGCTTTGAAAAAGGATTATAAGCGCTAGAGAGTTTTGCGAGATAGTTGCGTAGTCGCGGTGTTGCGCAGCTGTGCTATAATATTGCCGAAAATTAGGGAGGTGTGAGAGAGGGACTCGATCTCTCTTTGTACGAGCGTGGGTTTGTAGATGTTGAGGTAGGCGCGGGATGGGATACCTTTTTTTTTGGGAGGTTTTTTTGGGTGAAGTGGAGGTTTGGGTTTCGGGGAGATGGTGGCTGGCTTTTTTTGGGGGTGGCTATTTTTGCGCGGCTTGTTGAGATAAATTGAATGTGCGAGCGCTGCGTGTTTTTTTATCAGAATGGTGACAGCCAAGTTTTTTTCGTTATGAATAAT
Organism: Eupelmus urozonus; assembly: GCA_900480035.1. NCBI lineage: Eukaryota > Metazoa > Arthropoda > Insecta > Hymenoptera > Eupelmidae > Eupelmus > Eupelmus urozonus. The sequence goes on along the minus strand of UELX01000225.1, from coordinate 43,463 downwards.
AGGCCGGTTCGAGATAAAAGTGTATCTGTATTTTTGTTTATGAATTTATTAGTATTAAATGAAAAATGGTTAAATTCTTGTTAGTATATTTTTACTACGCGAAGGAAATGATTTATCAAATTATAATGTATTTCTACTCGAGTTATTGTAAATGAACTGTACTGGAATAGAAAATTAATAGATTAGATCGAACAGATTCAATTTCCTCGGATATTAATAAATGTAATTAAATCAAAATCACCAATTTAAATCTAAATTTCATTTCCACAAATTCATAAAAAAAGCTCCCAACATCAAAAAAGACAATCCATTTCCCCTAAACACCACTTAATCACAAACCCTAATCAACCTAAAAAAAAAACCTACCCAGCACGCGCAACAAAAGCCCCATAAAAATGGCACTTCCAATAAGAAGTTCGCGTGCTCGCAGCGCGAAAGGTTCCCGGAATAGCGCATGCACACACCTAATGAGATTTGTATTGGGGAAAGATCAGCGCGCCTTTTCATTCGCGCGCCGAGATTTATGGTTTTGTCTCGGGAAATCGACGGCAGTGCGCGCCCGCGCTCCTATATACGTATACATGTATACATTGCCGCAGTCCCCGAGTTTTAATTAAATCTCTAACGATACGCTTTTCTCGGCGACCGGCGCGCCGCGAAATCAGGAGTTTCCATTTCTATTGTAATTTAGTAATCGAGATAGCTTACATAAGAGCCGCTATAGGCCGCTCGCGCTTGATTCGCCATCGGGGCCAAGCCGAGGTTTTTCACGTTTTTAGGTTAGGATTCGATGTTTCCAGCGACGGCGATATTGGCTCGCCTGTTAATTGCCGGTTTTTAGTTTTGTAACTTGGATGATTTTTGAGTAATCGTGGATTAAACGGGGATAAAAATGGTTTGTTTATGGATAAAAATTCACACATTTGCGCTGCTAATTCTGCAACGTCTTATTAAAAAGCGTTTACCGCAGAGCGCTCCGAATCCAGCTCATTAGCTATCCAAATCGATCTGAAAATGGCATCCAACTGGTCAAACTGGTTCCATTAAAATTTATTACCCGTAGGTAGCTCTCGTAGCTTTATTAAAGAAGCCCAATTATCGCGATAACCTTATCTCCACGCTCTTTTCCACCGAAAACGTATAATTTCCTGATAACCAACGTCGAACCTTTAATAACTCCGCGCACGCCTATAATCGCATTCTTCAGTCTCCCCCCACCCCAAACCCAGAACACACAGCCCCTGCGCCCATTCCCGACTCTTGATCGCCGATAATTCAATCCACCCCGCAAATTACACTTTGCAAGCTCGAGAGCTGCAAGTTCAAGCACAGCTATAGGGCGCGGCGTCCCAAAGCCGCGGAATGCCGCGCTGTATGCATGCGAGCGCTCGATAGCGAGCGCGCGGACCTCGGCGACATACCTATGGGAAGTGGTTAGCGCGCGCGGCGTTGCATCACCGCTGGCATTGCAATGCAAGCCGCGCTTACGATATGTGGCAAATATGCCGAGTAAACGCGCCGGGAACTGTCAGAGAGCGAATTCTTAGCGGCCCTTTGGTGTTTTGTTTTGCTTTGGGGATTGGAGTTGGGTTGGATTTTTAGGTTATGGTTGGCGGTTTTGTCGCAGGTCCGGGTCTTATCGGTGGGTCAGCGGCGCAGGAAGTTTCGGGAGTCGGAGGCACGGCTTGGTGTGATTAGATAGGGACGTGTGTGGCTGCTCTTTTTTTTTGGTGGGCTGTATAGTCTGGGTGCAGCTAGGAATGTTTGTGGCATTCGTTAGAGTTGGTCTTTTATTCTATTATGTCAATTATATGAATGATAATTTGAATAATGAATTTTTTTTATTTTTTGAATAATAAGTGCAATGTTGCGTGATTATGTTGAATCGAGCCTTTATTAAAGCTTTAATAAATACTATTTTGTTCTGGCAAATTCGATAATAATTTCGGTGTATTTGCGTATTATAAACACGTTCTGGCCAAGCCGAAGCTGAAATTGATTAAACTTCATTAGGCGAATGTCTCTGGCATTTTAATGAATTTGTTTGGTCAATACTCACTGATACAGAAAATTAAGAGAAAATTCTACTCTCTTTTAATGCACTTGTTCTATCGGAATTTAATTTCTTACTTAATTAAACTTTAGCGCTACAGTGATTGGATAGATAAAAATAACAGAGTAATTAATAGATTAATGAATCAGTCGTGTGAAAATTGTTCTTATTGTTGATATAATTAAATTTATTCAAAAAATTATAAATACTTTAAAGTTTTCTATATAACACAGTAGCAGAAAGTATTCAAATAGGAAGATTTACAGTCACAAAATTGAGAAAGGCATCGTACTTTTCCGAGGGAATTTTGCTTGAAATCGAATTTACATGGATGCCTCGACAAGACCTATAAATTCTCACATATGTTTCATATCTTGTCAATATGTAGCACAATCAAATTTTGAATTAAAATACAAAATTTTTGATATCTAGCCAATTGAATAATATTTGATCTTATAGACTTAATATCTTTTTGAAAAATTATATAGGCTTATTAGAATTTTTATTATTTTATGCAATGTAACTTTACAAATTTAAATATTCGCTTCTTTTGCATCAACTCTTTGCAAAATTCTGAATTTTATTGGAATCTATTTGCTAACCAGTATGTTATTCCGGATCTTTTCTCCGTGGAATTCGCCGTCATCAATGTAATACATGTATAAGAAAAAACATATTTTCAAATCCCACCCAACCCGAATAAATCTGAATTTAAATTTCTTTCAAAATCAATACAATTGAGCAAAACAATGTTCTCTTGAAAAATTCTTTAACGTAAGAAAAAATAACAGTAGGTGTAAAAGAATATAGAAAGAATATATTTTTTAATCTTTTGATGTTTATTTTTTCGTTTAAGAATATAAAAACATAAAAAAATTTTCAATCGTACAATAACAAATAACAATAATATTTTTAGAAGAATTTTGTACTAATTATTTTTTAAACAGGCATTATAAGGACAAAAATCCATCAGATCGACAATTTAATCGTACTTTAATCACTTCTAAGATTAATGGCTTCTGAAATTTTTAATAGTACGAAAGAGTACAATAATCCACGTTAGCTATTATTTTGCCGTATCAAACACTCATAGTCCACCATTTTAATCAAATAGTTATTCCACAACATTATGTAACGTAAGTCGATTAAGCAATAAGTAGGTTAATGTAAAAAGCTTAACTCGATTTTTTTTCCAGCGCACTAGTTTTACTCTTGCGCCTTTTTCAAATAAAACATTCTTAAAATTCAACGACCACGTCACCGCCGCCCACTCCCCCCATCCACTCCTCAAAAAACCATCCCACCACCGTACCACCCAAAATCTCACCATATCCACCCATACAAAAACCATCGCAATCCCACCCAAACTTTCCAAAAACCTAACTACAATATTACCAACCCGTTCCCGAAAAAAAGCGGCCCTCCGTACATTATGTACATAACTCGTAACGCCTAAACTAAAACGCTCCTACCGCGAAGAAGAAGAAAAAAAAGCGAGGCACTCCCTCTCTCTCTGTCGCTCTTGCGCGTAATTTTTTCCCTCTCTCTCTCTCTCTCTCTCTCTCGCTCGCCGAGACACAAAGAGTTAGATTTTACTTTTAGTTTCGAAAATGGGGATCGCGAGGTAGGGGGAATAAGGCCTTGGCACACTTCTCGATCGCCAAGCCAGCGAGACACGCCGAGTAGCGCGCGCGCCGGCGCAAGAGAGCGAGCTCGAAGAAAGACCGCGAGAGAGCGAGAGACACATACACAGAGAGAGAGAGAGAGAGCAGGGACGAGAGAGGCACGCATGCGCGTCGGTGTGAGTGCGTGTTCCGAGCGAGCTTGGGAGTTCTGCAATGTGGAGAGGCTTGCTGTGAGAGAGCTCTGGGTTGGATTGTTTTGTTGTAATGATGGATTTTATGCATGCGCGGGGTGGGTTTGAGTGGATGAAGGAAAATGGGGAAATTTGGGGGAGAGTAGGTTTTTAGGTTTCGGAGATAGGTTATTTTTTTAGGTGGCGGTGCTCTCGAGTTGTGTCTGTTTGTTTTATATATAGGGGCGAGAGATAGAGCGTCCGGCCGAGCGATTATCGGCGCCCTATATTAAAAAGCAGCGTAGTCGCAGCTATAGTTTTGCAATTACACCGCCGTCTCTTTTCCCGCGCGCGCACACAGACATGTATATATAAAAATAACGAGTCCAGCTCTCTCAGACGGCGCATATGTAACCCCGTGCGCGCAGGCCCGTAATTTATGTATGTATGTATGTGCACGCTCGAGGAAAATCGAACATGCGCACACATACATACATCCAAGAGAGCGGCTGTTTTTATATACACCGGGAAAAAGCATTTCCCTCTCGACGCCGGCAAGCGACTATGTACCTTTTTTTTATATTTTCCTCTCGAGATCTAACCGACCTTTCGCTTATATCGCGCCTCGCCCCTAGATTGTGTGTATGGAGGAGATGCACCGAGGAGCGAATCTGAGAGAGATGGCTTTGAGAGCTCACGTGCTGTAAGGTTTATGTATTATATGAGCGCGGATCACTCGGTGGAGTTCTTTTTTTTCTCTCTGTTGCAATGGTAACAATGAGCTATTTGCGGAGTTTTTTTAAGATTGGAGGAGGGTGTGTGTATCGACATTGATTTGTGATAGTTTTCATAATGTTTTTTTTTTTCAGTTTATTGTGAGATTTTAGCGTGTGGGTGTCTGACTTGTTAAGGTTTTTGTAGGTTTTGAATGGTACGGTTGAAATTTCGTAATTTCTGGTAATTACAATTGCTTCTAATGGCGTTTGTAGAAGGGAAATTTCTTAGAATTTTTAAAGACTCCGGTAAGAAGGTTAAGGCGGTATAGAAAAGAAATTCGTTTCTAGAACTATTATATTGTTTTGAGCAATATTGTCACAATGCCTGAGAGAAAAAATCGAATTAAGCATGTGAGCGATTCTAAAAACAAAGGAATAATTTTCTTACATTCTGCAAGTAACCAATTTCCCCGTAAATATTTATAATGATTCTTCTTCGCTTTTTAATAATTAATTAACAAATTAATTACAAAACAGAAAATAATAAAAACAAAATTTCCAAATTAACAATCACAATCTACGCCATAAGATCAATTCCAACAGCAACATTGAACTTGCACTTATCCCAATAACCCGACTAAAAATTCCCAACCAGCCTCATCCAATCCTCATTCAACCATCCAACTACCTCGCACACTACAAAATCACGATCTCTCTACAATATCCCCACAAAGGACTAGACTCCGTCTACACACTCGATCTAGCATCGCGCCTCTCCACCTCCACTTGCGCATCATCTTCCCATATTTTGCGCGCATTATAATTGTTCGGGAAATAACATTGTTCCAATAATAGAAAAATGTACGAAACGGCCTCTCGGCGCATACGGGTAATTGAAAAAAGAAAAAAAAAACGAGACCTCGCGACCGGCGGCCTTGCGACACTTGTTGTTCATTTGATAAACAATTATATATCTTTGCGAGCGAGCGGAGGGAAAAAAATTCTGGTTCGCGAGTTTCACTTCGGTTCGGCTCTCTTCGGCTGCGAAGTTTTATTTTTGTCTTCGGGCTTGTAGCTTGTTACGGAGCGATCGGGACTGATTTGCTTTTTTCGTTTAATGAGCTTGTTTTCAAATACTTAATGAGGTGAAATTTGAAATTTATCGTTCTTTAGTGAATAATAATTGATTCAAAATTGTTTACGTCTCGCTTCATTACATCAATTAAATTTCCTCTAACTTGCAAAAAATAAAAATTTATTCACCTAAAAATTGCCCCATAAAAAAACAAGAATCAAAAATCAAAAACCTGCTTCCCAAACCACCCCACCCCAACCAAAAAAATCCATCCCACCCACACAACCCATCCTCCTCTCCACCTCTCCTCGCCCAACCGGCTCGTCTTTTGGGACTTTTCAGCGCGATATGGTGTGCACATCGCGCGCGCTATTCTGGGTCAGGAGAGCTTTCACTTTCGTTCGTCCGCCGCGCGCCGCTTCTCCCCTCCGGCGCGCGCATTACACGCCGATCTCAGCGCGCTCGCGCGCAGCTCTCGCTTTCGTTTGACCCTTTTTTTTTCGCCGCCGCCGCCGCAACAATCGCGTTTTCTCTGTGTGTCTCTCCGCGATCCCCCCTTTGTCTGGGCGCGCTTTTTCGGATGGCTCTTTGCGCGATGGTAAAAACGAAAGTGAGAGTTGATGCTTTAGTTGTGGTATGGAGATGTTAATTTTTCCCCCGTTCGGGAGAGACACTTGCGAGGAGAGAGAGGCTTTCATAAGAGAGAGGTGTAAGAGTACACGCCCGTATTGTGCGCGGTTGTGGAGTTTGCGGTGGTGGATGTGAGGATGTTTGTTTTGCTGAGAGGATTGCTTATCGTTTGTGTTCAAATTACTTTTTTTTTCGTTCGTTAGGTATCGTTTAGGTTGGTTTGAGATGTGTATGATTTGGTTGAAGGGCTCATTTTTGTTGCATTGTTATTATAGGAGTGAAACATAGTGAATAAAATTTTAATGTACTTTTCAATGACATTTTCCTTCAACCGCATAACTTTCAAGATTCAAACTTACACAATTGTAACTTTAATGTAATTGGAAAAGTTACAATGTTTCACTGAAATCTAACATTCAAGTTAACCCAAGTGACTATAAGCATCATAAATAGAATATTACAATATGCGAACAATATCAACGTCGCATTGCGCTAAACAATGATTCCTCGCCTCCTCCACCAGCACCGACATTAAAGAAAACGCTATTTTTAGCAAATAATCAGTGCTTGCATTCAAAGCGATCTCCCAGCCAAGACTTCATATTTATACACCTATTTAAAAGTTCGCTAAGGATCTAAACGCCGTTCAAGGAGTAAACTAGAAAAAAACACTGCGGATCGCTTAACATAATTTATGCAGGACGTAATTCGAGGCGAGTCATCAAGTTCATCGGAATCCTCCCTGTATAACCATCCACACAGCTGTACAATGCGCGCAGGCTCGTGTATACACGTGTATTTCGTCAGCGACGATTCACCTGAAAATCTTCCCACAATATCATTATACAATTTTGCGTTACAAAATCCGCGCTCGCGCGGCATTATCCTTTAATAATTAGCGTTCAGCTGTGTGGAAAAGAAAAGTTTGAGAGCCAGGCAATCGTTGCGGGGATTAGCTCGGGGTCGAGGTGGTTTATGTTTCGGCTGTGTTTTCGTTACTTTCGGGTGATTTTCTCGTCACCGAGCGCTAAACGGATAATCGTCCCGCGTCTTTCTCAATGCAAATTCAATTGTCTAATGTGCTGAATTAGAGTCACGAATTCGCTGAAGCTCGGTAATCAAAGTCTTCTTTGAAGAATATATACTTTACCGAGAAATTACAACTGGTTCTGGTAACGGTGAACCTCCAGTTCCATTAAAAGATCATCAGGCCGAGATAAACCCTTTTTTCCAGCGCGAAATCTCTCCAGATCTAAAATTAACGGGCCGCTAAAATTTATCACACCTCGCCCCGGCGATTCTCGGATTTCCAGACTGGAGCAGGAAGAAAAAAAAATAAGAGAAGAACGTTATAGCAAGCCCATCCGCAAAGAGGATCAGCCTTGCCATTAAATCCCGGCCCCCGAGCTAGCTCGATCCATCCTCTGGCGTGTATACCTGATGGATCGAGCACTCATCCTTTCTTGAAGACGTCCGCTTCGTCTGCGAAAGGGTAATAATATAACCACAGGAGAAAGAGAGATATTGTGCCGAAAAGGAAATAGGTGCAGGTACGAATGATGTGGAGGTTTGTGTGTGTGTACCCGCGCTCATCGATGTTGGAATTAAACAAAGCCTGGGGGCGAGTAGTGTAAGGGACGCAAAAAATGAGTTGGTCTTGCGGTTGGTCTAGGATGAATGTACAGTACTGGTCAAAAGGTTGTGGTTTTACGAACGTGTGCAATGGTGGGGGTTTTGATATTAATCAAGTTCTTTTGAAGATGTTTGCGAGAATTGGAATTGATGAATAGAAAGAGATGAAAGTGGTGTGAATGGTTGATCAAGGGTTCTGGTATAAAGTCACGGGAGCTGAGAGCTTTTAATGTAAAATGTACGCGTTCGCGGGCTTCTTCTTTATCCGTGGTCGTCGCTTATTATCTAGAGTGGTGAGAAAAGGTGATACATATACTTTTTGCCCTTATCTAATCTGGTTCTCGGTCGGGTCATGGCTTTCAGAAGGAAAATAAGAATATCCGTGGACGAGATATACACTTTCCAATGAATATCCGTGCTTTGAGTTTACCTTCTCACGAGTCTGTCACCGATAGATTAGATTTAAAAAATTACATTAAAAAAAAAAGTAGCATTTCCGATCTTTTATGACCAATCAATGAAATTAACGAACACACTGCAACATTCAACTGGAATCGAATATAGGATCGAACTCGTCGGTCTACTCTATAACTATCTTATCAAAAGATCGCATCGAGCCGTCGATACACTCACGGCCACGATCCACCTGCCACTTTCCCTCGCGACTGTACAACCCTGCATCCGTAAACGGAGAAGGAGCAAAGTACGATTCGGTCCTCCCTCTCATCTATAACTCCTTCTCCCGATCCTCTCTTTCTTTGTGCCACATTCACACACATACACAGAGCAGCTACCTGCTCGTTCATCGCTATCCCACTCCTCCCCTCTAGGGCAGGTAGACGAAAAGGCTTTTGGATCAGCATTACCCGATTTCGCTTTCAACAAAAGCCCCGCGGCGCGCACCGGCTGCGATCTCTTTTATAACGCACATCTATACCCGCGTCCTTTCGATTTCTTCCTCGCATCTCGTCAATCGGATCGACAGATATTCCCACGGCTAATTTCAATATAAATCTGCCTCGCCGCATGTAAATGATTCGCTTACCCCGCGCTCAATACGCACCCGCGCTGAACTATACACTCAATCCTCTGTCGAGTGGGCGGTCTAGGGGCTTCATCCGCTGGCGCGTGGTTCTTTTTTGCATGAGAAAAAAGCAGCTGTGGATACAGCCGGGCCTATCGCACTGATTACGCAGGAGGGAGCGGATGTACCTGCCGGATATTTGTACGCACTGTGTAACAGCTTTTACTACCCTTAATTTAATAGTGATGGTTAAGATGACGATTCGCTCTGGGTGTATGTGTGTATGAGAGCGCGCGCGGCCTTTCGATGCCAGGGTCGCGCTCTTAATTCGATTCTAGCTCTTTTTCTTCGTTTCGCTCTGCGTCTAGCTCGCTCGCAGAACAGTCTAGGCCTACCTACATATATACGCAGTGCGACTAATAGGAGCTTGTGCAGGTAAATAGTGGAGAGTTGGCCGAGTGGTCGGTGAGATGTGTTTTGGTATCCGCGAATTCGTTGATTTGATCGGGAGGACTTGGTTTTTTTAGAAGCTTGAAAAGAGGTTTTTTTGTATTTAATAAAAAATCTGTATTGATTTTTTTATATATAGAGAAGAATACCCTACACAATGAATAAAAATATTTTTAATAAAAGATCTTATTTATTACTTTTTTTCTATCACACCCATACATCTGCTTCATTATTAAAAAACGGCCTTTCAAATCCCACGTCATATTTCCCATCCCCTACAAACACCTCACCCTGCGAGGCGTTTTTTTTTTTTTTTTTTTTTTTTTCATATTTATATAAGAATAAGTAAATTATTAGCTTTAGAAATGTGCGTTTCTCAGCGGAATAATGACTCTTCAAATCCGTAACTCACTTACAATTAGAAACTTTAATATTAACAAAGGCTCCATTAATGGGTTAAACTGTTGGAGAACATCGTCTAAGTTGGAAGCTTCTTTTACAATTTGAACTTTCACAGATCCAAAGTTTAATATCGCCTTACGATTTAGAAAGTTAGTACCTCTTAGCATATTGTGATAATGCGTGTCTTCGCAAACTTATTGTACATTGAGTTAATCTAATAAAAAAAAAACTCCAAATTTTATTAGCTATAAATTAATATACATTGCAATTAAAATAATCTGTACATTTAAATTAATTTCTTTTCTTGTTTCATTTCTTTATTTCAATTTTAAATTAATGTAAATAGACGAATAACATTAAAAAATTTTTAGTAAATGATAACTGAAATTTTTTTTAAAATGGGCACTTAACTCCCAATCCCTTAGCGAGGACTTTGACCCTGCGCCTCTATTAAAGGCTGCGCTCCTGGACCCATCTTCTCTTTCCGTCACCACATACTTAATTTTATTTCCCACGTGATATCTTTTCACATAATATTTAAATGCAATTAATTTCAATGTTACAAATTTTATATTGTTGAAAAAAATACCCAATGTTATACTATTAAAAACGTGTTTCAAGCATTTGTTGCATAATATATTACTGCGAATTTTTAACTTAAAAAAAAATTAATAAAATGAAAAAAATTATTGTATAAAAAAAACATTTAAAGTCTGATTTATAATTTTGTAACACAAATTTCATATTTTAACTAAAACCAAAACCTCTAAAAAATCATTTTCGAATCCCCACACAAAAAAACCTCAACCTAAATAAATCAATTTAAATATCTAAAAATAAAGAAAAAAGGGATTAAGCAACGCAAACCTATTTCCACCTCAATTCAAAAGGCCGCGCACGTGAAAATTTATTATTCTTCCCTTTTCCCGGCATCGGCCGCTCACAAAAGAAAGACGCGGCTTATTCTCTCTCTCTCCGGCCCACCCATAATACACCTTTATCTCTCGCTTCCTGCGCTGTTTTCGGCTCGCGCTCGCAGCATAAATTACAATAATTCGCGCACGCAGCGTACCCCCACACACACGCGAAATCGGATGTTGCCCGCGAGGGCGTAGCTCTTTGCATACACACGTATACGGAGCAATCCGCTTTTTCTCCTTCCCCGGCCGGCGATCGCCAAATCTCGATGCTGTAATCCGTTTTTCGACATCGCACCGGTTTATCGATAAAAGACGAGTTGAGGGAGAGGTTGTTGTTATAGGTCAGATGTGTGTGTATTGCAAAAATTGAGAGACAGAAGCTGTAAGGAGGATTGGTTCGCGTTTAATTTCCAGGGCGTGTCTATAGGTTTTTTTCTTCTTCGTGGGAATGTAGTGTGCTCTTTGCCCAATCGTTTGCTATACATTTCGTTGCCTAATTGCGGGTGGTCGGATATGGGTTTTCGGCGGCTTGCAACATTTTTTTTGCCGGCCGCGAAGGTCAGCGCGAAAAGGCGGCTCAATTTCTCAGTGGAAGCAAAAACTTGAAGTTTTACGTAAATATTTGGCTTTTCTGAGGAGAAGGGTACGGTTTTCGGGGGACCGGGAGTGGTTTTAAGAAGCAAACAAAGTGTGGGTTCTGCGAGCTGTGTAGATTTCTTTTAACTTAAATAATTGCGCGCATGTTTTTATAATCTTGTATGTACAAGTTAATTATGACCGTAAAAGTATATCAGTCTTGATAAGAACTTGAAAGAGCTTAATTTTGACTTTCACTGCAAGAATTCAGCGTGTAAAACGCGGAAAAGACAATCGTACATTTCGCTTTAAATACTTTCTTTACACGGACTGAAAAAGCTTTCCAAATATTCCTGCAATTAAATCATTTTATCCCGGTTGCGATAATATAAAAAAACGATACACAACCGCCATCGTTCAAACAAAATTACCAAACCCAAAACCTCGCAGCTTACAAAGACACGTTTCCTTATAAATATTCCAAAGCGTCAATCGCCCACAAAAAAAAGCTCTCCGCAAGCTCGAACCCAGACAAAAAAGCTCGCTCCCGCGCAGCATTAACCTCGCAAAGCTCGCTCTCGCGCTCGACGAAAGAAAAAGAAGGCGACATAATTAAAGAGCAAAGGAGGCATAATTCGACGGACAAAGACGCTCTCGCGGAGAGAGAGAGATCCACGAAAGCGAGCGCGCGCGCGCTCGCGCACCGAAAAACGCTCCATATATCTCTTTGTCCTCGTCCCACTCGCGGCCAGACAAAGAAAGAGAGAAAGAGAGAGACGGCTCTCGCACGAAAGAGAGAAGGATGTACGCGCACTCTCACACACGCGTATACACACACAAGCTCTCGCGCGCGCGTATACGTATACGTATATATGTAATGAGAGGGAGCGAGTCGCTTGGCTGCGTCATGTTCTCAGCGCGAAGTGGGTCAGTGGGTCTCCCCACCAGGGAGTGCTTTAGCGGCGCGCGCGCAACTCTCCAAGTGGGAGGTGGAGGTGGAGAGAGAGAGAGAGAGCCGGTTAAGGAGCGAGCGAGTCTGTAGGCCGGTTTTATAACGTTGATGCGCGAGATTACACAAAAATTAGCGGCTTTTAGGGGTGCTGGTTTCGCCCGTGGATGAGGCTGCTTGATTGAAGTTGAAGAGGGGATGTGGCGTCATTCTTTCGTAATGTTTGAGAGATGGAGGGGGGATGTTGGTTAAAAATAGTTGGTGTTAAGGATTAATTTGGGATTGATTTGGGTTTTTGTTGATTGCGGGATTGGTTGAGGCGTGTGGAAAAATGAAAGTATTGTTGAGAAGTGGTTGGGCTAATTTGCTTTCACTAGAATGTTAGAAATCCTCTAGACCTAGTTACGGTTTATTATTAGTTATTATTTATAAGCGCACTTATTTTCATTCTTGCTTCGGTTGGTGCTTTGCAAAGGCTTCTGATACTCGAGATTAAAAGCGTGAAATTCGAACGAGAATTCACTGGATCAAATTTCGTTGAAAACAACTTCTGTAAAAAGTGAAAAAAATATTAAGGACGTTGCATGTGTTCAAAGAATGTTCAAAGTTGCATCAGTTTCCCTTTCTCTTCTAGAATTATTATAATAATTGTTTGGCTTCATATATAATAAGTCGGTGGCAGAACATTAACTAAAACACAAGCGAGAAATAGTAAAAACTAAACGAAACAGCATACCAATGTTTTTTAACTGCAAAGAATTTTGTAGAATTTCAAGATGAAGCACGAGCACGTATTGCACATCTATTGCAGTAAGTTGTATTCAATTTCGTGCTGTCCAATTATTTACTTTGCGTGCAGTAAAAATTGTAGTTTCATTTTCCTCGGAGGAAACAGCTTCCACTTCTAGTTTTTGTCTTCCCAGGTTTGGCTAGTTTATTAAACCACGAAAAATTTCGGTATCCTAAATTTTCTGTTTTGAAAAATTTCAAATTATTTTTCTTAATTACTTAAAAAATAAAACATAAATTTATAAAATTAGTTTACTGGAAATCGAATTAAATAATTATTTCTGCGGTTAATTTAATTACAAATCGAGCATCAAATTCCAATTTCGATTATAATCAAGTTCATTCTATTTAAATTAAGTTATTAAAGAATAACGTAATAGTGCATTTAAGTTCAAAATATTTAGCAATCTAATTTGTAATTACGTGGTGTAATCACTCAGAATAGCAACTAGCAAATCACGTATCCATAAAGAGATTATGTTGACATGGCGTTATATCTATATCAACGGAGATAAGTTTTTCTCGTCACGACTCTAATTTCCAATCGAGATTTTTCATTGTTGTACAAGCGTTAATTTTAGAACAATGCATTTCTCGGAGTATCTAAGGAATTCGCTAGTTAAATAGCAAATATTTTTTTTCTGTAAATTTTCAATAAGCAACTCAACTATAGTAGACTTTAATTGAAAAGCAAAAATATAGGAAAGCTTGAAAACTTAATTTTTGTAAAATTTCAACGAGACCTGCAACCACATTGAAAACTTGAGCGAGTAAATTTTCAAGTAAATTAAGCCATTAAATCCTGAGTTTGTAACAATGTAAACGTAGTTACTCCACTCCTCTCTCACCAGGAAAATCGTTGTAAAGTTTAATGAAAATTTATTTATTAAAGCCCGCATCAAAATCATTAACCCACTTTCTCAAAAAAGCTCATTCAAAAGCTCCTTTCCACCCACACCAAAAACGCACCCATCAATACTAACCTCAATCACTCAAACAAAAATTCCACAAATCTCATCATTAGATAACCATCACCACTTAATCCCATCCACTCGAACAATTAAACTCTTCCTCTCCACCTCCCCAGAGTGAAAAAGCTCCTTAAGCAGCTTTTACTCCTAACTCAATCCCATCCCACATTGCGGCGAGGCAAACACACACTCGCTTACGGATACACCTCGCCCCCAGTGTCGGCGAGTCCTTTCTCTTTCGTTCGCACTTTCTCCGGCTCTCTTTCCTCTTCGCGCTCGCCCCGGCCCCTATGGCATAATGCGCGGGTTTCGCTTTCGCGTCTGAGCTTCTTCTCGGCGTATTATGGTAATACGGTTGCGCGAGAGCCGGCTCTTAGATAATTCGAGGAGATTCGTTTTTTCTTTCTTTTTTTTTTTGATCGGTGTCAATGGTGATTTTTTTTCTTTGATTTCTGGTTGCTTGATCGTTGCGTTTTTTGGTTTCTTTTTTTTGTGGGAGGAGGGAATAGGTGGGTGGAGGATGGTTTGTGGAAGGGTTATTGGGGAAGTTAGGGTAATGATTTTGCCATATTTAAGAGAAGATTTTTTTAAAAATATGTGACTTTTGATTTATCTTTATAGGTTATTGGAATACGTTTATTTTTATTGCTCCGGATCGTATGTAGTTCGCGCGATAATTTTTGTATGAATATATTCCGTTTTTGCATTGAAACTTATTAGTTCTACGTATTATTTTTACATTACAAATTTTCTTGCTTTTAATTACATACTGAAAATAAATAGCTTGAGAATTTTAGACTAAGCACTCAGAAATTCATGGTCGATGCCGTTCGCGCACTTTGAGTAGCCTTGTTTAGATTTGAATAGATAATAAAAACATATGAAATTGTAATGCGAAGCCGTTCTTAGTATTTATATAAAAAATTCCAATTCATACAACTATACTCTCAGGATTCTGCATTTTCCGTACGTCAAAAAACCACACTTTAACCAATTAAAAATCCACCAGCAAAAATTCAGCCCTCGCATCAACCGAACCTCAATTCCCCAAGTACATTCCAAACAACACAATCCATCTCGCATCAAAAATTCCCATCCCTCCAGCCGCTCCATACCCTCCTCGCAGAAAATAAAATTCCGCGCGCATCAATCCAGCTCGACGGCGCGCACAAAGGGTCAATAAAAAGAAGAGCCGGCATTCACAGTCCTCGGCGCTTTATCGCGATTGGGATTCTACGTTCTAGCACTCCATATCCACACACAGACGCGCATATACATATACGTATCTGGAGTTTCGATCTCCCGAGGCGCTCGTCTACACTCGCGGCATCTATAATTTCGCGCTTATTAAAATGCTTTATGAATGTCGACAATGGCGATGGTTAAGAAAAAAAAGTCGCCGGCTTTTTTAATCGGCTCGGTAGCTGGCTTGTTTTGTTCCATCGGGATTTGGAGAGAGGGAGGACTGATAAAGAGATTTATTGAATGAGCGTCTGAATGAAGATGAAAGTCGCGGAGTTTATTGTGTGGCCTATCCGATTTGAAGTTAATGCGAGGTTTTCAGGACGAGTGGGTATGTGTGCGGATGGCTGCTGCGTGAGGTATTAAGATCGGGTGATAAATAAATTGAGAAACAATTGCTGATTTTGAAATTGAGATAGGTTTCAGTGCTGGTTCGTGAGCGGTTGGTTTTTGTATAATTATCGGGAGGTTATGAGGTTTTTTTTGTTGGGTTTGTTGAAATAATAGTGGTAAAACAATGCGCTGATGGAAATTGATTTTAAAGTATTGTTAATGAAATTTGATAAAATTTAGATTTTCGTTTTTAATATTATTGAAATAATGAAATAAGTTGTGATTATTTATTAAAATAATTTTACCATTAAAAATCTGCAAACCATCAAACATAAAAATTCTGCCACTAAAATCAAAATCAAAATCCAAATGCAAACAAACCCCCTTCTCCAACATACAAAACAAACACCCCAATTCCTAACTAAAACCACTGAAATCGATAAACAAACACTCCCTCAAATGTAAAACCCACCCACTCAAATTCCAAAAAACCTCCTCGATCAACGCAAACACCCACTCATCTAACCACACACTCGAGGGGGTGAGAAATGAAGCTCACTCGACGCGTCGCACCGCCTCATCAGCTTCGATCCGTCCTCCAGCGATCGAAGAAGATTTACGCCCTAACCGACAAACTCCTGGCTTTCCTCCCCCGCAGGGCAAAATTAGCGCAAAAAAATATATAGGCCGAGACGTTCCCCCGTCGCGGATAAATAAAATTGCGCAACCGAGCGGCCGAGGGCTGCGTGTATATATGGTCTCGGCCCTGGCGAAACTTTCATGGTTGCGAAAGGTCGCAGGTTTTATGTATAGGGACGCTGCGCATCGATTTCTCGAATTTCGAGATTCGCGCTTGGTCAAGGATTGCGAAAAGCGGAGGGCTTTTGTTTGAACTTAATTGAGAGCTGGTGTATGTTTATGTGCGATGTGGTTTTTTTTATCTATTTGATGCTGGTGGTATTTGAATGTAAGGACGCTTTTCTTTTTATTAAGGTACGGAAAAAGTGAATGGTTTGGGTTATTTTTAGGTTTGTTAAATAATTGAATGCGAAGGGAAAGTTTGGCTTGTAAAAAAACGCGTTTGAAAAAAAGCATCGGTTTTCGGAGAGTTGTAATTTGTTTTCTTGTCTGGAGCGGTATTAGCGATTGTTTGGAAAAGTTTTCAAGGGCATGTAAAAAGCAATTCCATTACCAAACATTTTCCGTTCGTCAAGGAATCAGGTTAAATTTTTCCGAATTCGAGGAAAAGATATTTTATATCATGAATTCAAGTTTAAATGAAATTGATAAAATAGATTAGGTTTAAAAATTATGCGTTCCTCTGCCTAAACTTAATTACAATAATATCACGTCCAAAATATCGAATAAGAAGTTAAAAATACATATTACAAAACGAACGATCTGTAAGTAAATAAACTTACTAATTTATTAAAAACATTCAGGAATTTTAATTACAGCGATCCGGTATCCAACAACTCCACTCCAAAACTTTTCTCCCAAAACCTTTCCACAAAAACTTACAATCACCAAAACCTCCTCAACAAAAACCTAAACCTCAAACCTCGCTCACACACATACAATTCAACACGCTCACATCCACACCGCCACATACACTCTCCCACCCACAAAGTCGCACCGATCCGCGATCATCTCTCGCATATACGCGTCGGAAAAACAATAGCTCGAGCGCAGAAAAGGTGGGGGGGAAACCGCGAAAACGGACGCGAGGACGCGAGAGCTAGCGCGGGGGTTCCGCGAGGGATTTTTCATCGCGCTCGCTTGGCTAGCGCTAGCTCGCTCGCGCACGCTTCGACCTACTTATCGAAGGTCTCGAGATTGCTTTTCTCGTGCGCGCCGCGAGCGAGCGAGCGAGCGCCGTGTGTATAGCGCGCGAGCGAGCGCAGACGCGCGGCTAGTAGCGCGAGCGTGGATAGTTGTAATGTTTTTTTTTTTAGTTTTTTTGTTTGGGATTGTTTTGGAATTAAAGTTTTTGGATTGATTGGAACGTTGGAGGGAGGAGGGTTGGATGAGAGTCGGGTGGAATTTGAGCTTTTTGAGAGTTATATGATGGGGGGGGGGTGGATATTTAAGACGTTTTTGCGGCCTGGAAAATTAATATTGTAATTTTTCGTTTTTGGTAATCTTAATGATGCGCGATGACCAGTAGTTTTATTATTTGAAAATTTTCATAAATAATTTAAAATAAGCTCAATTTTAATTTATATAGATATCAATGATTCATAATGCAAAACTAGCAGCGCAATATCAAAACAACTTCGAAGCGTATAAAAAATTTCAATAATCTCACTCAACCCATCAATCTCATTTAAGGCATTTAACTTTACATACACACCTAAAGCTACTTCATACATACACATACATTCACGTTTACACACCCACATACACCCACGCCCTCACACTGAAGTAGTACGCACAAGGGCGCAAGACGATCCGACAATTGAAGTTTACAAGTAAAAGGGGCGGCTTCCACACACACACACACATCCCACCTCACTCGCACATACATACGGCTATGGGCTAGCGCCGTAACCTTGCCTGAAGACTGGGTCGAGCTCTAGCTGCGCCAGCGAGCGCGTCATGATATAAGACATTTTCAAAGTCTCGCGGGGCATATACTTTGTATAATGTGCGTGCGATAATGCACGATATCAAACTTTCCGTACCGGCTCCTTAAAACACGCGAGCGCAAGCGGAGACTTTGCTTTGACTATGTATGTATGTGCATATCTGCTCGTTAATGCGTAATAGGGCTTTGTTAGCCAGAAGCTATGCAGATAAAATTATCCGAAGGCGGGGGTGAGATTTTTTTTTTATAGTGTTCTTATCACTTTTTCGTGCATAAATGTCGTGAGTTGCATTAGTTATACGTGAGACTACGATATCTCCCGGAATTCTAATTAATTAATTCCAACTAATGGAAAAAAATCAAAATTAATTCTAGCCGCTTACATAGCGTAAAATCAAAACTTTTATAATTAAAGTCCGAACAAGCAAAATCAACTCGAGCACTAATTTTTCAGATGCGCCGAGCGTTTGCCGGCAATTAGCCAGTGCGCCCGAGAAAAAGACCAGAAGGCTCTCACCGCGCTGCGAAAAAGATTTATTTTTATTTACTATCTGGGTTATGTTTACGTCCGATCCTATATCCGCCCGTCTTACAGCTCGCTCTGATACCGCGCGGGGGCCTATGTTTAGTTCGCGCCGTCATTTTTTGGTATTTATAGGCGCGCGTCTACTTCCTACTCGAAATTTGCATATTTCCATCCGGTGAGGTTTATTTAATGCTTCTATTTATTTGAGGTAATGTTTATTTATAAACTGCTGTGAGATTAGACTTATTTAGGAATCAAATCGTGTAGGAAAATGTTTTGTTTAAATAAAAATATGTTGAGTTTAATCGATGTTTGGTGCTAAATTTTGGTATCAACTTTCCTAGGATGTCGTTAATTTTCATCGCTGAACCAATCAGATAATGAATATAATTGGAAAATAAAATAATTAATAAAGCTCTTAATCGAGACACAACTGAGTTATAAAAGATACTGACTTCATAAATATTTAAAACGCAAACAGAAAGCAGGGAAAAATATTGAATTTCACCTATCAAGAGATTTTAAAATGCAATTCTCAATTTCCGAATCGGATAAAGCGCAATCGGAAGTGAAACCGTGCGATAAGCGGGATTTTATCAATTTTTCACATATTCACTGGAGATTATTGCTCGCGTCTCTCTGGAGTCTTGGCCTCCTTTGAAAGCTCGCTTTTTCCGCTTGATTTTTTTCAATGCATTCATTGTTTCCGCGCGAAATCGAATAAACACGTCAATTTTATTTATAGATTGCCAATTAGACTTCTTTAAAATTTTATTAGCCGTATGTTATTGTGATTGAAGAGTAATTTTTATTTAACCAAATTTTTCAATTAAAAAACCTATTTAAATAAGTAACTTTGTATTTAAATTAAAAATCCAATTGCACTCGCTTACGAACTGATTGGCTCTATATTATTAATAATAATTGGCAACAATCGAATAAAGCAACTGCAAGATTACAGTATTAAGCGGTCGATCATCATCAGCTGTTATAAAGGGGTTAAGTTTCGCCTCTTGCGCAACATTAGTATAATAAATTTATAGCTTGCAGCTTATTGCATTATCTACGTGCAGCCTCTCGTTTCTAGCCCCAGCGCATAAATCTTCTTTATCTCTCCAAATCTAACTCGCAAGGTAAACTTTAAAAAAGCTTGAAAAATTTCCAAAATTTATTCTACACAAGCCGATCCTAAGGCACACTCTACAATCCCCGCAGCGCAAACAATGCACCGTCGCCTATTGAGCTCAAAGCGAGCGAAACGTCACAACATACACACAGGCCTATTTAGTCTCGCCGGGGGTGTCCGGCCTGTAGACCGGTAAACACAAAGTGCCGGGACTAAAGCCCGAGCGTCAATCCTAAAAGCTCCGTTTCAGCCCCTCTAGACGTCTCTTTTACTCTCTCTCTCTCTCCACCTGTGCGCCGTTGCGCAAATAGGCTAAGCCAGTAGTCCGGCCTTTTCTCTTTGGAATTAGTCCTGGATTTCAATGTCAGCTGGAAATAGTGGCTAAAAATTTGCCAACGATCGAGGTTGGAGTGTATACGCAATGTGTATCCCCTCTACGGGCGGCTGTTTAGATCTTGTGTAATAAGCGCGGCTCGTTAAAGGAAACACGAGTTGGAATACTCACGCACTTGTGGAACTTTATATTGGGCTTAATTTTTCGATGCCCCGGTTTGGCGCGTTGTAAAATAAGGACGGTTGGATTGTTTTAGCGTAGGTTTTTTTTTGTATTTGGTGTGCTGGGGATTTTAAAAATAAATTTTTGGGGGAATTTTCGTGAAGTTGGAAGGAGTTTGAGATAAGATTAGGTATTTTTAGAAGAGTGCCGCTTTGAGAGATTGGAGCGTCATTTAAATATAAATTAGGGTTAAAGCGATAATTAATCAATATGTATGTAAATGTTAAAAGAACCGTGACCAAAATTTCGTGAAAAACTTGTCAAAATGATTACTTTAACGGGTTGAGAGTGGCAAAGCTATTGTCGGGTTGCTGGAAAGCTTTATATTTTTATACTGTATGTTTGTAATTCTTCAGAAATAATTTTTAACCTGAGAACTTATTATATACATTAGATTTTTTTTTTAATATTTTACCTCCAAGACCGGAGTTTCTGAACATATTTTAATTTTATTAATTAAAACACGTTTACCAAAATTACAAAGTAGTATATTTAAAAAGGAATTTGCATATTGTTTACGATAAAAATAATATTAACGTTTATTTTTAAACACGAAAAGGTGATCGGGAACACCAATAATATTTCGTAATAATTATTTTTTCCAATAACGCACATATTTTCTCTGAAAAAAATTAAATAATCTGCTAATAAAAATCTCTTCTGGCGCAAAAACGCAATAAACTGCAATTACCACTTTCAAAATCCTCCACTCCCAAATTAAATTAAAACTCAAAATAAAATCCTCCACCCAAACGTCCATTTTAAACAAACTCGCCTACATCCCAAAACGCTCTTTCCATCCGTCAAGCCTCAACTCCGCGAAAACTTTTCAACCCAACCGCGCGCTGCGTAACACCGGCGTGCCAATTAAGCGCGGCTCTCATTGCATTATCTCTCTCTCTCTCCGCTCTCGCTTGATTTTTCGCCTCTAGAAAAAGAAAAAAAAAACGGCTCAGCGGGAATCATTACAATAGCGCTTCCAGCGCAGCCTCGATCGTCACCTACATTCCGTTCTCGAAAATTACCTCTCTTACCGACGCAAAAAAAAAAGAAAAAGAAAAAATCATCATCACGATGATCGCGATCGAAGCCACCTTCGCCGGCATAAGCGTATTACGCTCTGGCTCGCGCGCTCTCCGTGTGTATATACCCACACGTGCTGGCGGCTCGCGCGCGCGCACACAGAGACAACTCGCTGTGGCGGACAATACTTCTACGGCCGACATAGACCTGGTTCCGTAAGTAGGTCAACCCCACCGACGCGGCCGTGTCTCCCCCCCTCCGCACGCCTCGCTCCGTGCCCCCCTCAACGAAACCGCTCTCTCCCCCCTCTCCTCTCTCCTGCTCCTCCACCCTCACTCCCCACCGCTCTCTCTCTCTCTCTCTGTCTTTCTCGCTGCGTGCACTATACTACGTTTCTCTCTCTCTCTCGCTCGCTCTCTCGTCACCTCTCGGGCTGTAATACTGAGAGAGAGAGCGCGAGCGTTCGGGCACCTGGTCCGCTGTGCGAGCGAGCGAGAGAGCGAGCGTGCGCGCGGCTAGTGGCATGCGCCGCCTGCTGAATCACTTTCACTTATGCCGCGCGCGCGCCGCGCCGTCGTCAGTGTGCTAGCAGTGCGCGCGAGCTTTTCTTTCTCTCCCCCCTCTCTCCCCCCTCCCTCTCTCGCTATATACATTTTCGTGCGCGCACAGGGCGAGAGGCAAAACAGAATTAAAAAAAAAAAGAAAATAGTAAAAAATTGGTAAAATTTGTTCGCTACAGGGGCGATTCTACAAGGGGGCTGGGTGTTGGTCAGTGCGCCGATAGTGTCTCCATGCACACACACATAGTAAAAAAAAAAAGCAGCGACGGCAGCGTACTACTAGCCCAGTGCCGAAGTGGAGCAGCGCGCGCGCGCCGAACGAAAGAGAACGCGAACGCTAGGAGGAGGGAGATAAGGACGGAAGGAAGGAAGGGTGGGGACACAGGCGCTCGGCGGAGAGCGGGAGAGAGAAAGAGAGAGAGAGCGAGCGAGAGAGCCCTTCAGGAAGCGAGGAAGACAGCGAGCGCGCGAGCTCGCCGTAGCAAGCGAGAGCGAGTGAGAGAGAGAGAGCGAACGAACGAGTCAGTGGCAGGCCGAACCTCGTGCCGTCGAGTCGCTCTCAGCGCGCGGCCGCGCTACGCTCTCTCTCTGTCTTCTCTCGCGACGATAGTCGACCACGCGACACCGTACCGCGCGCACGCCCCGAGAGTCCGAGGGAGAGCCGAGTTGAAAAATAATACGCATAGTGTGCCTCCGATGTTATAACCCCCCAGTGTGACTTCGGTGTTCGCAGTCTTGACTTCGCGTTAGCGCGAACACAAGTGAGATTTTTTTCGTATGTTCGCCGGATTCTCGTTCTCGCTGGCAAGAGAGAAGGAATACTGAAATAAATAGTGTTTTGATTAATTTTACTGGTGACTCGGGTTTTTTCAATTTTTTTTTCTGTTGGTTTTTTCGTTCGGTTTTTTTTTTCTGGTTTTTAATACTTATTGTGTGTGACGACTCTTGAGAGCGGCCTGATTGTCGCCGATCGTTGGAGAGTACAGTGCTGGATATATATATATAGGATCCAACGACTCTGTTTTGACGCGCGCTCTCGCACTCTCTGGATTTGATTGTTGTAGCTAGGAACCGCAGGGCGTTTTTAAAAAATACAAAAGTGTTCATCGCAACAGTGAGTTCGACCAATCGGGGATAATGCTTCGGACGCACTCGTATACGTGTTCGACTGCTGTGTCGCTTTAGTGATACGTGATTATTTTTCTCTGACACCCCACCTGCGACTGTTGTTGTTTTTTTTTTTTCTTTTTTTTTTTGTTACAATTCTGCGTTTGGTTCTGGCAGACACGAGTGCGGCAAAAGCCAGTTCAAGCTAGCGCCTCTCACCTGACTGACAGAGCGAGAGAGAGAGAGAGGAGCCCACCGGTGTGTGTGTAGTTCAGCTGAGCAGCAACGAAAGGCTAAAAGTTTAGCGCCTGCATGTTGCGTCGAGGCGACGACGTCAGAATCTCGGAGCAGCAGCAGCTAGCGGCGCGGTCCGTTAACAGGGCCGCCTTGGCTAGGTAGTCGTCGGCCCCAGCGACAGCAGCCAACCCCCCATCCCTCCCCCCGGACGGCTCCTTAAAGCAGCAGGCGGCTGATATGTTATTGGAGATGGATCAGCATCCGGGCCTCATATCCCTGAACATGTCGCCGTTTCACCTGAGCCCCCAGAGCAGTCCGCAGGGCGCCGGGGGCGCGCCCCAGCAATCCCAGCAACAGTCCCACCAATACTCGCCCTCGCCGTACGGCAACTGCGGCAACCAGCAGAGCCCCGCCTCCAACATGTGCCACCCCCAGCAGTCCCAGCAACAGCAGCAGCAGCAGCAGCAGCAGCAACAAATGTCCGGTCAGAACTCGCAGTCGAGCCAGTCGAGCCAGGCGGCGAGCAGCGCCGCCAGCAGCATGTCCGGCTTCGAGGCCGCGTTCTTCGACGCGACCAGCCTCGAAGAGCGCTGCCCCATGTGCGGCGACAAAATGTCCGGCTACCAGTACGGCCTGCTCACCTGCGAGTCCTGCAAGGGCTTCTTCAAGCGCAACAGCTCGCCCTCCTGCAGCAGCAAGAAGGTCTACACGTGTCTGTTCTCGCCGACAGGTGGCGGCGCCGGCAACGGCAACAACCAGCAGCAGCCCCAGCAGCAACAGCAGCAGCCGAGCGGCAACGGCTGCGGCACCAACAGCCTGGAACCCGCCAGCTACAGCGGCCCCGCCCCCACCGGCACCAACCACAACAACAACAACAACACGACGAGCAACAACAACAACAACAACAACAACAGCAGCAGCAACGCAACCAGCAACGGCGCCAGTGCCAACGGCCAGACGAGCGGTGTAAACGTCGTGCCGGGCAGCATGTGCCACCCGGGTCTGGGCGGCCAGGTGGGCGTGGGCGTGGTCACGGGCTCGATACCCGGACCATCGGACTTCCCCGATACTAAGGACGTGATCGAGGAGCTCTGCCCGGTCTGCGGCGACAAAGTCTCGGGCTACCATTACGGCCTGCTCACCTGCGAGTCCTGCAAGGGCTTCTTCAAGCGGACTGTGCAAAACAAGAAGGTGTACACGTGCGTGGCTGAGCGCAGCTGTCACATCGACAAGACCCAGAGGAAGAGGTGCCCGTTCTGCAGGTTCCAGAAGTGCCTCGAGGTCGGCATGAAGCTTGAAGGTGAGTACCAAACGTTCCTTTTTCGTCTTTCATCCTTCGAATATCGTTACTCTTTGCACTAGCGCTCTGGCAGTTAGGCAGTTTCGCAGGCACTTGCGCCCTGCGTGACGAAAGTCAGCGTTTTTGTTGATTTAAGGAAACCGGTTCGCGCTCGCGCGCACGACACACGCTCGCCGAGTGTTGCAATTCAGCAATTTCAAGTGTTAAAGTCTTAACCTCGTTCCAGCCGAATTTCGTTATGTGCAAGCGCGCCGATTACCGAATCGCTCTCGACTGACGGACGTAATGTTTTTATTTTTTTTTTTACTTACCCGGTTCCTAATGTGGAGTGCGTGCGAATTTTTCGAGTTGTTGGGTTCTCTCGGTGTGATTTCTTGGCTTCTCGAATTTTCGTGATTAGAGAGGAGAGGAGTGAGTTTTAATGCTCCAAGTGCGGGAGTGTCTAAAAAAAATTAATTTCGTAAATGTATATAGTAAGTGAGTATTACGCGACCTGCCGGCACTGTCTTTTTTTCTCCTTAAGAAAAAAAAACGGGTTAATCAGCGCTGTCGTTACTGACGCCGTGTAAATCGGGCGTAATTAAAATTAGATAAATTTAAATCTTTTCGCTTAATTATCCGGATTGTACGGTGAAATTATCAGCTCGGTTTGATAAGGTGTTGCAAATTATCTGCTAGTTGGTTTTGACGGTAAGATAACTAGCGGAAAGTACAGTTTGTTTACGTTAAATATTGTGTAATTTTTACCGCTGCAAGTTTGAAATCTTTGCACGTACGTTTGCTTATACGGCAATGCGAAAAACGAAAACACTATTGAGGCGGCGCGAAAACAAACATTTACACACGTGCGGCTGCCTTTACTCGCTGTAAATTCTAGAAATTTATAAAAGACGGTTTTTTTGGATTTACCGAGCGTGTGATAAAAGCTTCGTAATATGTAAAATTCGGTCTGGTTTTAATTAATAATTTAACGGTGAAGTGTAATAAAGCAGACTTGTTTGTTGATAATTGTGACGTTATTTGCAAGTTAAACATGTTTGAGCTTGTATTTTTTACGCGTTTTAAATATATTAAAAATTTTTGAGAAATAAAAAAAAGTAAGTCTTTGTTTAGGTATTTATTATTTTAATAAGACATTACGATGAGAAATTCTTTACCGTAAAAATATTATTAAATAAAAGTGGATAGCGCTTGACAGGTTGTAAAACCCGCGAGCCGAGCTTTAAAAAAAGTCGAACGTTTAAAATTAGAAAATCAATAGATTTGTTAAAGTACTCCAGTTTTCTTGCGATACAAGTTCTATGGGCGTAAATCAACTTTGATAAATGTTCATATAAAACGCCATGTAGCTATAAAAAATATATTTTAAAACCGTCGCGTGCGTATTATAAACTACTAAATTATATTAAACCAGAATAATATCGTATTATATAAATTAGTGCTGACTTTATTTTCATTAAAAAAAATTTTTACCACGCGATAAAAGCATAACCCCATGAATAATGCAGTGCCTCAAGTTCATTGTCATTTTGATAGCTCGAAATTTTAGAATTCAAAGTGTAACAGAAAATTTATCGATGCAAATAATTTCCAGGCTAAAACGGCATTATGTTTGTTGATTTTCTTTTTTTCCTTTACGTAAACTCGTTATCATAGAAAAATATAATTACTAAAACCCGTTTTTTCCTTCAACAATAATTTTCCAATATTGCATTTGACTGGCCTAATTATTTCGTTCTCAAAACCTATTATCGCGTTTACTGCCACTGTGTAAAAGCGTCTATTTTCGTTAAATTACGAAGTCGAGCGTAAAAAAACTAATAAAATTTGATTGACTATTCTTAGAGCTGAGAGAGAGCCAGCGACAATCCAAACAATCGATTATCTAATGTACAAAGTTCTAAATTGATAAATGATTTAACCGGCGGCATAAACAGAACTAAAATCGTGCGTCGATCACAAGTGTTTAATTCATCCTCAAAGCACAAAACAAAAGCATGCAAAATTATTTATAAAACTCTTGAAAACCGATCGACTCAATTAGCATATCAATCTCACAAAAACATATCTGTTAAGCCTCCACTGCAATCTAATCAGCTCACAAAATCACCGTTCTGAAATCCAATCACGTCTTATTCAACGAATGTAAACACAGCTCTCAAAAAAAACCTAAAAACCAAAAAAAAATCCCGCATCAGATAAACGTCAAACACTCCCACGTATCAAAGCCAGCTCTCCCAAATTAACGCTCGGCTAAATTTGAATCGCGCGGGAATCTCGAAAAAAGCGTCTCCCCGCGCTCTCGACCCACAAAGGCGCTCCGAAACAGGTGGAAAAGGCGGCCGCGTTTTTCTGGCTCGGCTCCTCGAGCAGCGCGTATATATCCGGCGCGCGCGCTCGGAAAAACGGCGCGTTTTTGTCGCGCGCGGGAAACGAAAATTCAGGCGGTGACTCGCCAAAGTTATGTCATCGCTCCGCGATAAAGATAAAACCGCTAGCTCGCGTATATACACACACTCGCCTTATCTCTACTCTCGATCGAAAATGCAAGAAGTTCGCTTTTAGTTAGCGCGTTTTCGTTTTAGCCGTTATCGCCGATCGCTCCGTTTTTTTTTCTCGCTCTCTCTCGATGTCTTTTGTTTCTCTCTCTCTCGCGTAGCAAAGACAGCTCCGACAATAGTCCCCGAGGCTTGTCCATTTGCATAGAGGCGAAATCCGCGGAGAAACTCATTTCTACGTGCCGGCTGTGTGTAGCCTGGAGCCGGAACCTGGCGGACAGAATCGTTTGAAAGGAGTTACGAGATTTTCGAGCGATCGAAAAAGCTTGCCGGCCGCGCGCGGCGCATAGGCCTGTAAATCACGAAAACCGTGAGCTCGGCTCTGGATTGCGACACGAGCGAAATTGGCTCTCGCGCGTTTTTCCGAACCGAGCTGGGAGAGTTTTGGTAGCCGATGTTATAAATTATTAATTCGAGATATAAAAGGGGTGAGTGCGGTGTGGGGTTTTTTCATTGATATTCCTCGTTTGATTTACGGTGATAGATGATGTAGTAAAGCAGGAGATTAAGTAATTTTCGGGTTTTTTCGGATGGCACCTGATTTTGTGCTTGGATGTATGTAAATTTCATGTAGGTTAATCCGTCGATTATTTTTCGAGGTATCGTTGCTTTATCATTTCGTTGACCGGAGCTGCTTCTTATGCAAAAATGCGAAAAGTTCGATTAGATACGTAGATTCGTAATTGGCTCGCTTAAAAAAGATACATGCGTTAGATAAGCCTGAATAATCATATTTGTTGTACTGTAACTATCGAGCGAGTACGAATAGATAAAGCAAAAATAAATAAATGTCCGAGTAAAAGTTATTCTTTGAGCGTCTTGAGCAATCGCGCATGAAAGTTTCATTAAGATTCATCAAAATGCTAAACGCGCGCAGTTTTTTTTTTCGAATTTCAAAGTAGAAAGCCAAACTATCGGTTCTGAAATATACCCGAAGACTCGAAAAAAAATCGCTTATCTGTAAAACGACCAAAGTATAATTCTGTTTACCAAGGAAGAAACTGCTTACAAAAATAGATAAAAGCCGAGGAAAAAAGCGCATGAAAAACGTTCTATTCTCGTCCCTCCTTAGCAAAAAGGCGAAATTAAAATTCCCCAGCGCGGAAGTCCGCATTTCTAACCTCAATTTTTATTATCGCCGTCCTCCATCGGCATTAAAAATTCACAACATCTCCTCCGCGACCTCACCATGAAACTCACCTTTAAAACTCCCCCCACTCAAAACACAAAACGCATCCAGAATTCGCAGAAAAACGCGGTATAGAAGCGCGCGAGCGGTAAGAGCGCATCAGAAATTCAAAAGCCAATCCCCAGCATTCTCAACTTTTATCTCGAAGCGGAGTGAAATATACACTAGCTCGCGCGCGCGCGCGAGCGCGTACTTATACAAACACACGTATAGACGGTTTTTCGTGTCAAGGACGCGCCGTCTCAAGGTCGTGAAAAGTAAAGCGCTCCGCGAGACCACCCAAGGACGGGTTGGCTTTTATGAGAAAATCATGATCCATCGGTTTCTCTCTCCGTCTCTCTTTCGAGCGTTTCTTGCGCCGTTCCGTCCCATTGGCGAGGAGCTTTTATTGCGTTTTTCTTGGCTTTTTTTTTTTGGTTGGTTATTGAAAAATTTTTGGGTTTGTTGGGGTT
Organism: Eupelmus urozonus; assembly: GCA_900480035.1. Taxonomy (NCBI): domain Eukaryota; kingdom Metazoa; phylum Arthropoda; class Insecta; order Hymenoptera; family Eupelmidae; genus Eupelmus; species Eupelmus urozonus. The sequence continues at coordinate 14,685 of UELX01000225.1, read as the reverse complement.
TGGAGGTGGGGTGATTGGATTTGATGGTTTTGAGTGGAGGTGTTGCTTTATTTTGTTTTTTTTGGTAACGTTTTTGCGTAATAAGGTAGTTTATAAGAATATCGCCGTGTTATGAATTTTATAATTTTTAATTTATCTTGGGAATTATTATTTCATCAAACAGCTGCTTGAATATCGCTTCCAGAAAGACGGCTTCGGATTTACGTAAAAGAATCATCTGATTTACCGAGCTGTTAAAATTACAGCGGACGACATAAATTTCCCGGCCTCCGTATAATTTCGCTTCTCAGATGCACCTCAGGCGCGCGCGTAACCAGCACTTTCCTTCGTTACACTTTAATGAATCGTCTCACCCAATACAAACAAAATACATTAAACCAATCCCACCTAAAAAAAAACCCAACCCCACTAACACCTCCAAACCAAAAAAAAAATTGCCCCCGCGTCTTACGTCCCGCGGCTCGCCTAATGATCGCGTCCTCCCCGTTTCCGCCGGCGTAATTTCCAGGCCACGTGGCCGGCCGACGGCGTCGCTCTAATATGGAGGTCAAGAGCGAAAATGCATGCAGCGACTCTATATATATACACACAGAGCGCGAGATGCGCGCGCGCGGCTGTCTCGCGGGGGAGGAGGGGACGGCTCTCTGCTCTGCTCCCGATTAGATTTGCAAATCGGCCAGCCGGCAGCCTCGATTCGCCGCGCTTAGTTAGCGGCCCGAGAGCTGTTTTGTCAAGTGTTTTCTAGCCCCAGAGTCCAGCTTGATGCATAGCGATGGCGTTATTGCTTTTTCCCTGCTTTTCTTTGATGCTTGGTGGAATGGTGGAGTTGGCTGTAGGGGGGAATCCGCTGGTATTAGAAAATTAGCGCGCGGCCTCGGGTATAGGTTACGAAAATTCGCTACGGGCTGGGGTATTTATCGAGCTTGTAGTACTGGTACTTGAGTTTTGGCCGAAATTGGCCGATTCGAGCGCAGGAGAACGGCTTTGAGGAGGAGGGGGGCAGAGTGGGTTATTCTGCGTAAATTGCACGATTGCAGAGGTAATTGTATCTTCGAGCGAGCTCGCGGTACTGGATTTTGGAAGCGGCTGTAGACCTGATTTTTTGAAAATGCTATTTCGAAATGTCGCTGAGCTGTTCTGATAATCAAAAATTAAATTCACCTTTATTGTATTAAAATTTAAAGTACTGCTTCCATCCCCATATCAAACACCCAGATATAAAAACCATAAACCCCTCTCCTCAAAATTTGCACAACCAAAGCCAAAAAAAAAAAAAAAAAATTCGACACCTCTCTCACAATTTTGCAATAACCCAACATCGCACTCACACATCGCTCCCCAAGCATATAGGTATAACGCGTTCGACACATAAATTTCGCGCTCCGGTGCGCCGCGCGTATTATGACCGCGCCCGAAATCGACGGCTCGCTCGGCGCACTTTCCTTTTTCACCGAGCCGAGCGCGCGCGCCGAGGCTTCCTCTCCGCGTGGCCGAGCGAAAGTCCGGCTTATGGCTGTCGATTTAATAAACGTAACGCGAAGCGAGCCGGGATTATGTAAAGGGGGATTCGTGCCTGGGTATATATATTGATTTGTGCCTGTTTGTGCAGTAACGACTTTGTTTTTCAAGGGTTTGTTTCTTTTTGTGTTTTTATCGCTTTTGGGTTATCTGTATAGGCTGGAGTTTCTTTGTAGTTTTGGAGAAGGAAAGGAGTACGGTTAATATCGGGTTACTCGCTGATTATAAGTTAAATAAACTTGATAGCAGGTAGGCTAATGAGGTCGGCTGATTTGCGATTGGCGGATAAACAAATGTACTTTCGACAAATCTATACGTTTAATTTAGAGATATCGGCAATCTGTATACTCGCGCTTGCAAAAACGTTAATTTTGCAGCTGATACACTACCTTTTACGCGTTCTTCCACAGCCTCTAATTTATTTAACTCTCCGATCAAACCCACACTCGCAGCGGGCATTACATATCCTGTTTACCATTATTATTGTTTACTTGGAAGTTATTAAGCGTTACACTTCTGAAGTCACGCCGTAAAAGCGTCCAGCCGCGCCTGACGTCATGCGCCGCAATTATTTTTCAGCCCGCTGCGATAATACCTCGTTTAATCCACTTCCCCGAAGAAAAAAAGAATGAGAAAATCCATTACCCCAAGAATTGCCGCGCACAATTTTCGAAAATTGCGCGCAATTAAAATTCAGAAAGCCATGACCATCCCGAAGCCCAGACTTATTAATTAAAAGGCGTGAGAAATGAGCGCCACCGCAGAAAACGACGGAGCGCGGGCTTGAATGAAAGCGATAAAACTCGCTCCCGGCCGGCTGCGTCACATGTGCCGCTTTTTTTTTTTAGTGTATACTCGCGGCGGCGCCGATGCATTTTTCGCAAGCGAGCTTCGGCTGAGCTCGGCTGGGCTCGGCTCTGGTCGGGAGAGGCAGCCGCGTGCGCGCGAGCCGCGGCTTTTTTTGGAGCGATGCACACGCGGGAGAGGTGGCTTTTATCCCCTCTCTCAGAGGTTTTTTAGTAAACAGAGTTTCGCGGAGTGGGGTTTGATGATTAGGTTTGCGTTCTGGTTTAGGTTTGCGAAGTAATGTTTGAATTTTTGCGCGAGCTTAGCGCGTATTTTATAAATAATGAGCGCCGAGCTTACATAACGAAAATAAGCGCTCGAACGTTTCGAGTGTTAAGTATTTTAAACTAAAATAATTGGGCTAATTGCTGACTCATATGGAGCTGAATTTAAAAGGAAACATGTGCTAATTTTCCTCGCGGCGAGCTCGCGTATCCCGCCTCGGTCTCTCTTATCTCATCGATCGCCGATAAAAAAGAAAATAACACTATTTTACACTATCCTTCGCTCATTGATTCCCAACAAATTCTATACCATTACCTCCTTCGATAAATCGAATTAGCAATCGACAATACATCTCCCATTGTCAATCGCCGCGAGAACCAGCCCCCGGCGCACTCCAGCTTCGTGTTCCTTTCATACATATATAAACCCATTGTCAAACCAGACGAGTCCGACCTTGTTTCGACACACGCATCAGCGGATTTTCTCGAGTGTAGACGCGTGACATAACGCATCATCGACAATAGCCTTCGACGAAAGCCGGGCCTGGATTTTCGAAAAGCGCGCGCTCCACCCACGCGAGATTTCCAATCACAGCTAAAGAAAAACGTGAAATTTCCCAACCTCAGCCCGATATTATGTACCCAGCCAGAAAACAAGCAAGTTTCGACGGATTCCCACGAGGATAGGTTCGCGAATCCATCTCTCGCGCGAAAACTAGGCGCTTCAAAAATAGAAAACCCGCCGCTCGCGGCGCGCCCGGTGATGTGTGTGTATAGCTCGCGCAGCGTTCAAAGGCCCCGCGCGCGCGGGTTTACGCAAAAGCGCTGCTCTTGCGGCCGGGCGTCAAGTGTAAAAGGCAATGGCAGCTCGAGAGCCATCGAACCAAGGAGTAAACACTTTTTTTTTTATAGGCACCTATTTTTATAGGCCGCTCATGGTGGTTTGCTCGAGTTGTTTGTGTTTCGGGGATAATAGGGTCAGCGCCGGTGTAAAAACGTGGTATTGATCTATGGTTGCGCAACCGAGGTGGGAATGGAAAATTCATTAGTTTATTGTAATTTGTAACGGACGTATTTGGCGGTGTCGAGTTGAAAATTTTAATACATCGCGATCGGCTGGTTTTTTTGTTGCACAGCTGTACGTGTATAGAGGCCTGAAAAATTTAAATTGGAATAAAGTGGGTCAAGTTTGTTAATTGAAATACGAAGCAAGAAAATTTTTAATAAGCGATATTAGCATGCGATGACCTAAAAATAAGAATTCAATTTTATTATTTATAGCGCTGAAAACCGTATTTATAATCGCTCGCTTTATTTAAAAAGCGCGCCGATAAGCAATATTGTTAGCGAGTGCACATGTGCAGACATTGACGCAAGCGCGCTACCTAAAATTCGAGAAAACAATTTTAAAATAATCTCCGATCGTCATATACACGTGGGAAAGCAGCCGGGATTTTTAGTGGGCTTCTGAGGCATATCTAATGCCTGCACACAACAAAAGTCTTAAGGAAGCGGGATTTCGACATTTAATTTTGAGCCTGTGTGTAAGCACGGGCTCGTGCGAACGCTATAGCTATAAATACAGTAGAAAGTGCGTAAAGTGTCGAAACAAAGATTTTTGTAAATTTTTGACACAGTTTTTGAGGCTGGATGATTCATCGGCTGCGCGAGAGAGCTAATGTACAAACTGAAAAATCTTTGCTCAATATTGCGTCGAATCAATAAGCCTCTGTTTCTTACGAGAGCGCTGTAGTATAGTTTTGTAACGCTCTAATAATTTCACGAAAATAAAGAGCCCACGCGAATTCGAATCCACCGAGAATAGCCCGCGCGTTAATTATAGAAAATTTATAACATTGCGCGGAAAATAACCCTATCAATAACCGGTAAAAACAATCCTCGCGAAAACGCATATAATCACCCGTTCGCGAGATCGTTAAAAGTACGTCGAAAAGCAGCCGTAAACATAATCAAACCCTCTCCCATTACGAAAGCCAAACAAATTAAATTCAACAAACACAATCCCCGCAACTCTCGTCCTCGTTATCAGCTAGAAAAATCCATTCTCCTTCCTCGACGCGCTCCAAAAAAAAGCCTCTCCTCCACACAAGCCCATCCTCATTCAGCTCCGAGCGATCCTCAATTCTACACACACACACACACACACACACTCAGGCCCCCCTCCGAACCCCCCCATAGAATTCGCCCAGCGGGGGAAAAGCGTCGAGCTCACCGGGCGATCGCTCGCGGAGAAAAAGCGAGAGCTGCGGCTGTAGAGAGGGAGAAGGGTTACAGCAGCGGCTGACACACACACAGACACAGAGCAGCGGCGCACGGACACGGGCACTATACTCGTCCGCTCGCTGCAATCCGAGTAAGTGGGTCTAGGCCCCCAAGGCCCGGCGATTAAGCGAATCTCGAAACGGCCCCTTTCGCAATAGCCGCCGCTCTCCGCTTCTGTGTGTGTCTGTGTGTGTGTGTCTGTGTCTGTGTGTGTGTGTGTATACAGAGGGAGCGTGTCGCCGTTCTTGCACAACGAGGAGCGCTGCGATGTGACTGCTTTTTCCTTCGAGCGAGCGAGAAATCGCGGCTGAAACGCGCGAATTTTTCGGGGTGGTTATGCCAGTTTGGATTTCGGCTGTCTATCGGGATTATAGCGCGGAGCGGAAAGGGAAAGGCGAGTGAGAGATTCGGCTGAAAGGAAAGGCGCTGCGTGAAATTAATTCGATATTGATTAAAAGTAATGGCCTCGCGGGGGCAATTATGAATTGACCCCGTTTCACAATGTAAATTAGTAATAAAATCCGCGTTATATGCATTTAATAAAGTTTTCGATAGCCGGCGAAATTATCGGGGAAATTACTGCTATTCCGCGGGCTGGATTATTGTGCTCGCGCGCGAGCAGGGGGGAAATTCGAGCGTTGCGCAATTACAATTTCAATAAACTATTCACAATATTTTCTCAATCGTTTCGTAAATAATTGAGAAACGTCGAATTTTCTACTCGAGAAAACGCTCGATTGTAAACTAGGGCTCGTACTTTAACTGGATGCTTTTTTTTGCCGGGCGCGAATAAGAGTGTCAATGCTGCTCTGCCGTGATAAAAAGCGCGGCTTTTTGCTATCGATTATTTAGGTTACATTGTTCCGAACTGACGAAACCAGCTGTTTCCTAATCATCCCCAACTCTCGTGTAGTAGCCAGACTAATATTCCAAAAAATAAATTTCACGTCACTTATTTTCAGCGTACATATACATTATCTACATATTTCTCGATATACTTCCACTCTCCCCATAAAAAATCAAAACAGAGCTTCAACGCTCTCTCAACAGAAAAACTCGTCTAAATAAAGCGAAAGGCTGCAGAAGAGCCGGGGATGCGCGAAATCGGCGCAGCCGGCAGCGAAGCCATATACACACTCGCGCTCGGTAATTTATGCCGCTCGCTCCAGAGAGCGGCGATAATTTATCGATCAAATCTCGCAACGCGCGCGTGGGCTGACTTTTAGCGGATTCCTACGACACCCACTTCCTCCTCGCAGTTGCGTACACGTGTATCTACCTCTACTCTTTTTCCTCCAAGAGCTGCATCTAGTTTTGCGCTTATATAGTGGCAGAGATGGGCCACTTCGATAGGAGAGAGGAACAGGTGTGATCCGAGCGCTAGCCTGTGTGTATACCCCCCCTTGACCTTGCGCGCGATTATTTCCTCGCACTCGAAGAGAGCTGATGGACGAGCTGGCCTCCCGTGGATTCGTGCAGCGGGGGAGTGTACTTGACTGGGCGCTGGGTGAGGATTTTTTTTTGTTTAAGGGGGTGCATCGAGTGGCATGTGTTAGTTTTTGGTTCGCAGAAAGTTTTGTGTTATAAGCGCGGCCTTTCCTCGTTCATAATTTTCCGTCTCTTTTGCATATCGGCACAATTACCGCTATTACTGCTATCTTATCTACGCTTGCCTACAGCGCGGCTCGCGCAATTGACCTTTTTCTCCGAAATTCGCTTACGGTTTAATTTCGCGCGTTCGTTTTCCCCACTAAAAAAGCCATCCTCCCGAGATCAAACAGAAGCCATTACCTTATCAAAAACCAAACGCCAAAAATAGCCCACCCCAATAAAAAAAAGGCAGCCATCATCCTCGTTTCCTCCCGCATTCCCATCGTTCCTCTCTCCGCTTTTATAGTCCCTCTTGCCGAGCTCACGCGCGCAATTTGGAAATGCCTATTTGGTAATCGGCCTGGCTTCTCTCTCTCTCTCTCTCCTGCGTAATAAAAGAGAAAGACAGCCGCGCGCGCGCAGGCCTGCGCACACCAGGCTTACTTCGAAATCGCCCGGGCGCGAGCGACACGCACACACAGAGAGAGCCTGGTCAGAGCGCTCGATTTTTCGCCTCGAGACAAATTTCATGGTGAGCGCACGCGCGAGGGGAGCTGATAAAGAGGGAGAGAATGGCTCGATAGCGGAGGTTTCGGGAGGGATAAGGATTTTTTTTTCGGGGCGATGGCTCGGAGTTTGCGTGGGAGGTAGCTCGGTCGGAGTAGTTTTTTGAGGGCGGGGATGTATTTTTTAAGTGCAGAGTTTCACTAAGGCGCGACGTCGGTGAATGATTGTCTGACGGTTAACAACTTCCGTAATATTCTTTGTTTACCGGCGAGGTGGAGGTATGTAGCGCGCTGCAGATAGCACAATGCAGTTGGTTCAGCGTAAACAGCCAATTATAGGTGTCGTTAAATATGAGCAAATAAACTTTTAAATAATTGTTGTTGTTTTTTTTTTTTACAAATGACTGGTTTATGTATATTATACGAAAGATTAGTGAACGTTAACTTTTTTAATACATTTTATCTTGCTCGACTCTACTAAAACAATGTTTAAACACAGCCGGGGAATTTTACACGATACAGTACGAACGCATCGATAAAAGCAATATTTTGAAAAAGCAACGCTCGCTTTTGAAAATTTTCCGGTTGGTTTTGTTCGCGCGCGTGTTGATGTTTTTCAGCCTCCGCAGGCGGAGCACGTGTTTAAGACACTGTTTTTCTCCGTGGAAAACATCCAAGTGCGTTGATTGCGCGGCTCGCCGGGGGAATATCAATTTCTGCACGCAAGAAAATAACAGTGCATCTCGCTGAAAACTGACGTGCGTTGGCGTGTTCAAAAATAAACTATTTGTAGCCGGCAGCTGCTCGATTAGTCAGACTCGCGCGTGCGAAAAAGAAAAGTTTTTCTAAAAACTGTATAACACAGAGCTATCTTAAAAGTTTAATTTATGATTCCCAAAAATTACTGTCACTTTCGGCCTTTTTAGTGTATAAACACACACGTGTGCGGACTGTATAGGTATACACATCAGGAGGAAATCTGTAGCTCGGCGCGCGGACGGTAAAATTTTTATTGGCTCTCCAGCTCGCCGAGCCTCCTCCGACGCGACGAATCGAAGCCAGCACCGACATTAGGCCACTCAGAGAGTTTAATGATTTACAGCCGAGTCAGAAACGTTTATGGATACGCGGCCGCGTGGGGGATGTTTATTTAATAAAATTTCCCCCCTGTCGTACAAATCATTTTTCCGTCCCGGTAGATAAATCATCTCTCCCAAAACGAGTTTAAAATTCCGTCCGTCATTTCAGGCCGTTTCGCTAAATTTTTAATTGATGGAGCGACTTCCGGCCCGCACAATCAAAAGCCACCTTTCAATATAATCCCGCGTCTAAAAGTAAACTCAACCTGACAGTCGGTGTAGTCTAAGAAAAAAGGCGCGCGCGTAGATATACCCACAAAGCTTCATGACCGTGCACTTATACACGTTCTTGCGCCGTTCTCCTGCCTACAGGGTATATACATAGCTCGAGCTATTTTCGCTCCGGCTGTATATCAGGCGCCGATAATGACAAATCGCCGTATTAGAGCAAAAGACCTTTTGCTCGCTCTGCAATTCAAATCGGCGATATATCGATCCAGCTTTTCGAGGGCTAAAAGGGATTGTTGTTGTTGTGGCGGGGCTAGGTGGATGTTTAGAGAAGACAGGCAGGCGCGTTGGCTAAATCTGGCAGCGAGTTTAGTGCTCCGCTTCCCTTTCTTGTTGTTGCCGAGGACTATAAATAATTCAGCCGCGCTAATTATAAAACGCGAGATTTAATTCGCTCGAGCTTAACCGCCAGCGCATAATTTAGCGCTGCTGTGTGTCTATATCTGAAAAATTGGAATAGTAACAACAGATCGATGGAAGCGCGTGAGTGTGTATATAGGCGTTAGGCAACGCAGGCATTTTATTTATGCAATAAAAAGCCGCTATTATGGAATGATGTATATTTAAGCAATTAAAGAGTAATTAATGCTTCAATTTGTAAGCTGAAATAATTGTGATACGACTACTATAGCGCGCGAGAGCTGAAATAGCCTTGACCGAGTTCGAGACTGTGCCTTCGCTTCGCTTTAGAAATAGCTAGGCTAAATTATAAAAAACGGCCTGTGTGCCTGTCTGTGTGTGGATCAAGACTCGATTTCTTCTCGATACTATGCCTAGACAGCTTTGTACTTTCGGCTATACTCGAAATACGTTCATGTTTGGATTTTCTTGAGTATTAAAACATTTTGGTTGTAAAAAGAAAAAATAAAATTTGACGAGCTCTCAAGGGACTAAAACAGTTATAAAATTAAAAACCGCGCACCCTACAATAATAACACCCATTACCCCAAAAGAAAATACCATCCCAACCGCGAAATCATTAATCACTCCCCAAACACAGTGATCAGCCCCCGCATCCCTCCAAAAACCCCAAAATCCCCCTCGCAAGCCATAAAAAGCAAGCTACCCAAAAGAAAAGAAAAAAAATCAAAGTCGAAGTCACGGCCTCGCTATAGCAGCTCTAGCCGGGCTCTCGTCGGAGAGCCGGCGGCCTGGCTCGCCAGGCCTGTCTGTTTAGAAACTCACGAATTTCATAATTATTGTATTATGTTGCAAGAGGGCCCCCCCTCGCTCTCTAGCGCGCGCCTCCGTGGGCACGTATATATACCTGCGCGCGCTCTCGGCCCCTACTCTCTGCTCACCTCCGCGCAGCTGGGAGGGAGAAAGGTTAGGCCGAGGCGGCGGCAATTGTGTAATCTCTCTCTCTCTCGCTTGCTCTCGCAGCGGAGTTTGAGCTTGGGTATGTATCCTTTGGTGAGCTGGGCTTTTACGAATTATTGTCGTTGTCGGTATGTATTGTGGCCTCGATCTTCTTGACTATGCCTAGTTTTTATAGTAGAGAGAAGATACGTGTATGTGAGTAGGCGTAGGCGGTAGGCGCGATGTATACAGGGTTAATTTGGGTAATCAAGTATGTCGGCTGGAAATTAGGTCGATATAGCGCATTCCTTGGCCGATCGATGGACGATATACAGGCGTCTGTCTCTCTATCTTTTTTTTTCAGTGTAATTAAGGAATGCGCGCTGAGGAAATGCCTCGCTCGCCTGTCATCGTATTATTTATAGATTTTCCGTCGATGCCTTTGCTAAAATTACACTGCAGAAGAATGCCGTTAATGAGTTATGATTTATCGGTCAAAACGACGTTTAGTTTTCGGTGCGCGCACGCGTTTTCCTTGCCTCTTGTTCTCCTTCTAGTTTCGGGCCGAATCATTAATTACATCGGCGTTTAATCGCGCACCTTCGAAAATGTAAAGCACGCGGAGAGAAGCTGGAAAGCTCTGATTTATCACCGGCAACGATACGGATCCACTTGTGATTCAAAACACTATTAATCATAGCAAAGCCAGCGCAATAATCGCGTCTTTTTTACAAAACTAATTAAAATATCTCGACAATTGTTTCGCATCCAGAGATATAATATTTCGCGCGTAATTACGTCACATTAGGCCGGACGGTCACCGCGACGTTTTCCCTTCTGTTTCTGTCTCTCGGCCGGCTTTTGTATTTACGCGACTTTCTCGGCCTCGAACAAAAGCGGGAGAGCCACGCCGCTTCATTACCGTAACATCTTCGGCCCGATGCAGCGGGCATAAATTTTGCGTTTCATTTTCTTTTTCATGTCTGCGTGTGGGTCTTTGCGGTTTAGTACCGAGTCACGTGAGAGCAGCGGCGCGCTTCCTTTTCGTTTCATTTTCTCTGGAGACGGTTTGGTGGAGATTTTTCGTAGAGTTTATTTGACTAGAGGTTTGCCTTTAAACTTTGTTGCTTTAATTAAGAAACACCAGATTTATATAAATTTATTGTATTAATTAATTTTTAAAGACATTCAATGAACAGGCATTTCACCTGCAGCCAACAATAAAGAAAAAAAATCTTTCACAAAGAAAGCCCACATTACCATGCATCTCCGATCTCCCCCCCTTAAAGAAAGTCCCCGGCTCGCCACTGACACTAAAAGCCCCAATCACGTACGTTAAAAAAACTCGACACCCGTAAAAGCGAGACGCTCACGTAATCGGCCCCCCCTTGACCAACCGAATAACTCTCCTCTGCGTCGTTTCGTAACGTTAAAATTTTCGACGGCCCGTTTTCACTTTCGGCCCGCGCGCGCGCCCACGAAAACGTGTCGTATTCACCTGCGCGTGTGGGTCTGCTTGTGTGCTGGTGAACCACCGCGAAGAAAAAGATGACACGCGAGCCAATCGGCCCGGGCGATCTAATCGAATTAGCCGCTCGGCGCTTCCCGAGCGAGCAGGAAGTGAAAGACGAGGCGCTTTCGGGGGGCTGTGTATGGAGCGAGTTGGGTGGGCGAAAGTGCGAAAAGTCGAGAGTTGCGAAATTCGGCGGCTGTCATTGGGAGAAATTTTGTGCGGCTGGGTGATTTTTTTTTTTTGGTTGGGGATTGAGAGATTGTGTGTTTGCATTGATTTTAGCGTTTGCGGAGTTGGTTTATTTTGTTGTTGAGCAGGTGTGAATTAGAAAATAGAAGTTTTTTTATTTTTTTATAGTTTTTTATTTGCATTGTTATTCTATTTTTTTCTACTTCACTTATCTTTATCAAGTCCGTGTTACGATAGCCACTTATCTACTTCAATAATGTCAGCAATGCAATATTACACTTGGTCTGAAGTTGTTGGCAAAATAATAAAATAATGCACTTTTAAATTTTCAAATAGAAAACTCAAGCTTTTCACAGCCACCTTCCACCCACAAAACAACAACAAAGCCATTAAAATTTTTAATTGACCAACCAAAAGAAAAAAAGAAAACTCAAAAGATCATTGCATAACCCGTGAAATGTTGTCGCCACCCAAACAATGCGCACAACAGCCGATCATATCAAAACACATCCTGCATCTTAAGATTGAATTAGATCAATCATCGATCCCGACAAATTGAATCGCGATAAGCATTAGTCACTCGACCCTCTCAAGCCTCCAACTATACACTCACCCAACTACATCCACGACCTACGCAAACCAAAGACTGGTAGCATCTGATGGAAAAATTGCGCAAATTTCGGCCGAGATTGGAAAATTGAAAGTCAGGGTGCGCACGCGCGCCTTTTTTTCACTCTCCAGAAGCTTACGAAAGCCAGGCGCGCACGCCGTGGGACGCTTTTACGGCCAGATGTCAAATTTAGATAGCGCGCGGAGATCGTTCGGCGAAAAGGATGAAATTGCTTCTTGAAAGCGCGCGGCCTGTTACATTGAATAAAAGTTATTATCGCCGTAGTTTCGGCTTTCGAAATTCTAATTATGGAAATAATAAAATCGATCCGCGCGCGCGATTTGTTAAGCAGTAAAAATTAATAGATTCTGCATTTGGATCGCGTGGGATTAGCAGATGTTAAAGCGGCTATCGATAAAATCTGCGGCTACTTATTCCACTTTGCATTAATCGCGCGCATGACTCACTAGGGTAATCCTCGCGATTGTAAACCAGCGATGCACGTTTTCTCACACTCGAGTTTCTGATATGGATCGGCTGTTGGGCTGCTCGAAAGCCGGAAATTATAATAATGCGCGCGGAGCGTTAAAAGTTTGCGCGTCGAGCTGGCTTCGACGTGGGCGACGCGGCGAATTTCGGTGCTGGCAAAAAAGAAGGGAAAAAGAAGCGTGAAAGGAGGAGAGAGCGCCGGTGAGAGGGAAAAAAGGGACTAGGGTGAAATGAGAAGCGGAACGAGAAGTTAAAAAGTGAGTCTGGTAAAAAAGGCGCTTTTGGTGGGTTCGGTAAGTGTAATGAAAAATAGTTGGGTTGAAGCGTACGAGTTGTTGGATGTTAAATGTACATTAGCGGGCTATTAATAGCAGAATGATGTTTTATTACTTTTGTATAAAAATGTAAGTGCAGAGTAAGAAGTTGGATTCTCTGTAATACAAAATTTTAGTACAGCAAATCATCATGCTTACTCAGATTTTTTATTGAAGTATTTTTCGTTTTTATCGAAGCGAGCAGATAAAAGCTCTATTTTCGTCTATCACCTGTCATGAGTCACGCATTAAATTTAGTTTGCAAAATACCAGGATAAAAAAATCCCAAATACACTATCAAAAAAAAGAACAAACGAAACTCAAAAAAGCGCGAATCACAAGTGCCGATAATTAGGTCAGTCCATCCCCTCCCCTCAACTTTATCCACTCTCCGCTCTCTGAAACAGCAGCCGAAAGTGCCGGCGCTCGCGTGGGAAGCCTCGCCGCAGTATACACACACTAACGCTCCTTCTTCTCCTCTTTTTTTCCTTTTTTATCGTCTCTTTCTTGGCGCGCGAGCGCGCACCCTTCTCTCTTTCCGCTCGTTGTTTTGGGCTCCGCCGCTTCCTTCTCTCGACTCCACAGCGCGCGCTCCGCCGCTTCCTTCTCTACTCCAGGCTGCGCCTATATGTTTTATTCATTCGGGCTGGTCTCGCTAGCCGAGGAGACTAAGAGAGAGGGAAGGATATAGGTAAATAAATCGCGAGACTGGGAAGCGCGGGTGTTTTTCGGTTCGATGTGAGCTTGTAGTAAGTAGGTTTTTTTTTTGTTTAGATGGTATCGATTTTTCGGAGTGTATCTTTCTGATTGTTGTGCAAGCGTTTTTGTACGAGAGGATTTGCCTGAGCGATCTAGCGATACGGATGATCGCGCGCTATTTCAAGTGCACAATAACAAACGATCCACTCTGGCATCAGTTTTTTCCTTCGACCAAACCTTTCCAAACTTGACTCTGATTCAACCTTTCTCCTCCTCCAAGCAGAAGAATGCGCGGCTTAATAATGCCATTAACACTGCTACCGATAAAACTTAACTTATTCCACCCCAGTTTCATTCTTAATTAAATCGCGTGCATTCGTGTCGCTCGGCTCTCTCACGCAAGCGTTTTTCCCCTCTCATATATATCCATACATTTACAAAGCAGAATATTTTTTCATCAGCCTGAAACAACGAAGCTACGCAACCCGCACTCCGAGCTACGCACATGCCCGCAACCGTTTGGAAATCAGCGGCTGGAAAGTCTAGTTAAAAAAAGCCGCGCATATACCTCCTCTCTCGTTTTTTAGAGCGAGCCGGCACGCGTCTCCTATATACACACGCCCGTAAAATGCACTCTAGAGTATATACGTATACACAGAGAGAGGGAAAAGCGGCGCGCATGCGTGAGGAGAGCATCGGACTCGCGCTTGCATTATGCAAGCCGCTCGTCCGCACACACACACACACGCCTCTATATACGTACCGGAAAAGTTGAGTTTTCGCGGAATTTTTGGCGCCCTCTAGCGTCTGTGCGTGTATGCACGAATTTTCCGCGCGAGAGCCAAATTCTGTTTTTCGCGGAGTGGCCGTGTGTGTGTGTGTGTGTAAGAGCGAGAGCGCGTCGTTGACCTCCTTCAGTTGTGAGCCGCGAGAATGGGGTGGCCTTATTAAAGAAAAGCGCCCTGAAATCGTGTCGCGAGCGAGCGAGTTTAAGCGATGATGTATGCTAGAGAGGGGCGCTGTGTGTGTCTCTGTCTCTCTTGGATGTGTACTGTCCTGCATATTCGCGCGAATGCTTTTATTTTTTTTTTCTCTGCGAGAGCAGCTTTTTTTTTTCTTTCTGTGTCACGCGAGTTAGCTTGCGCGTGTTGCTGGGGATGTTGAGGAGGGATGTTTTTTTTTGTTTTTGAACGTTTTAGTAGGATTAAGGGTGTTGAATTGGTGCGCTGTGTTTTGTT
>UELX01000224.1:0-101314 GCA_900480035.1 Eupelmus urozonus | reverse complement strand
ATTTATATATGTGTTTGATAGCTTATACTGTTCTTTACTAAGATAAGTTGTATAAATTTAGTTTACTTAATTTGTGTCGATTTTATTTGAAATTTTCCCTTAAGTATTGCGTCTTCACCCAACTTACCTTATCGTTCCAAAAATATCTTAATTTTAAATTTCTTGTGCAGATAATGAAGAAAATTCAATTTTCATACTTTACAAACTAAAATTCATAAATATCGTTAATTATTTCATTTTTAAACAATTACATGGGAGGTAAACACTCGAGTGAGCACAATTATTCAACACGTTCTAATTCTTTAGTCCAATTGAACCCGATTGAACTCTAAAATCCTGAAATTACGAAATGTAGGTGACAGCGTGAAAATGACTACTGCTCTAGTACAAAAAGTACTTAACGAGAGCTCTTATCGACGCGTACATACGTATGTGCTCCTCAATTCCTACACAATACACGCAGCGCTATACGTTTTTGCCAGCGTTTTATCGCAACGCGAGCCGATAACGTGCCGGACTCGCGTGAAACGGCAGCGGCGCGCGGGCGCGCACTTCGTTATATTAAGCGAGCGTGCAGCAGCGACGAGTTTTACGATCGTTATCGTCTCTCTTTCGAAGGGGTTAGCCGGCCGCAGACCTAAATCCATTTGGCGCGCGCGTGCTGAAATTTGCATTGGCCGCGCAAGCAAGCAAGCGATAAGATTGCGCCGGCCTGTAAGTAGCCAGCTGCGGAATGAATATTGATTTTTACGTTATGTGCAGCGGACTCCGAGAATTGTTTGCGTAATTTGAATGTTAAATCCAAGCGGTTATCTTCGTCCGTGATTTACTTACTCACTATTGCGGTGCATCTGGGCTGGTGACAATGAAGTTGTTTAGCGGTTGATGAACGTTAATGATTTTTTTGTGGCATTGTGAAGAATGTAGACGTTATGAATTTTTCGCCTTAAAATATAAATATTATTTTAGAAAAGAATTTACTGACTGTTTTACTGATCTTGCATAAATAATGGAATAATTAAAAAAATCAGGTTCTCAAATTTGAATTTATTATCTAATTGTAATATCTTCATATTAAAATTTATTCAAATTACAGCACAAAATTTTTACATAATTATAATAATAATTAAATAGTAAACCTCAATTAAGCTAGATGGCACGGTGAATTTCTTCCAAAATCTCCCCATACTTATAAATCTTTTACACACCACTCATCCCATCAGCAACCCCACGAAAACAGTAAAACGAACATCGACATCGCTACCGTGCTTTGCTCGCTTTCTTCCCCCAAATTACCCCAAGGTGCGGTATAATTATCGCGATTAGGGCGGGCCGCACACGCGTCCGCTTGTGAATTCGCTTTCGCCGTGACCAAAAAAAAACGAGCCCGCCTCACGGAGGAAGAATTCTCCGGAACGCTGCACACAGGAAATGCTCGCATGTGCGCGCTCTTGGGATGAGCCAACTTGTGCGCGCCATGTGCTCGGCAGAATTTTTCTACAAATAGCGGAGAGCGATTATTCGAGGGGGAAATGTGTTTGGTACCTTTTTGTCAAATTTTCAAAAAGTTTTTTTGGAGTTTCTGCTGTAGGAGGGAGGAGTTTAAAAAAGGAAATGAACAAGAGTAACTTTTAGACTTTAAAACAGAAAAATAAATTATTGTAGAATAAAAAAAATATTTTTGAGCTCTTTGTGGTAACTTTACGTGCTATATAAAATAATCTTAACATTTCTTATTTTTATTAAATGCACACAAAAAAAAAATAATTTAATGCTACTTTTTCCTTCTACCTATTTAAATTCATCGCCAAAAATGTTATCAAGCTTGCAAAAAGATAAATCGATCACTTACAAATACTTATTTTTTCACGAAGAGTTTTATTTCTCATAAATTTTATACTTGTTGCAGTCTGTGTTTAGATTACCTCTAAAATATAAAAATTTTTAGAACTTTTTTATAGAAATTTCAAAACTTTTCTCTGAATTTAATCTACGAAGCGAGATTTCTCCTTACACCCTCGGCTTCTCTTTTTCACTTACTCACTGTTGAATTTACTTTCACACTTAAACTTACTTACAAACACACAATCGACTTTTAAACACACACACACACACACACACATCGTACGTATGCACGGTATCTGCACTTTACAGAGTAAGCGCACACGCAAAGCCAAAGTACGTATACGAGGGGTCGTGGAAAGGCAAGTAAAAGTGAAAGAGGCGAATGCGACTGCGGGTTGATGCTGAGCGCAGAAGGGAGAGAGTAGAGAGAGCAGCGATTCATCGAAAACAATTACTTAAGATACTTTGTCGCAGATAGGGCGCTGATTTACGGCGCCGGCAATTATTCGCAGGCGCACGTAAGCCAGCTCGCAAAGTGAACGCGCACGCGCGCGTATATATATACGTATACGCGCAAGGGGACAGAGACAAAGTTGCGGCGCAACAAGGGAGCGAGAGCGAACGGCCGTATAATAAAAGAGAAAAAAAATAAGGGGGGGCCTCACGTGCATGCACCCTCCGCTCGTGTTCGAGGGAAGAGCGATCGCTCGCGCTTTCTTATTTATTTGGCTAACGCGCCTTTTTATACAGAGGCGCCCCTTTCTGCGTTAAGGGGAGGTGAAAGGAAAAAAAGCTGAAGGGTACGAAGGAAAAAAATAAAGGGAGAGGAGGTGTACACGCGTGTGTGAATATGGTTAACTACGCGGTGTGTTTGTCCTGCGCGTTAAAGTCCCTTGCTTTTTTTTTCGCTCTGAACGGTTATACGATTCTCATGCAAATTGCCGGCTGAGAGAGGCGAGCTGGATTATCCCGGATGCCGGCTCATGGTTTTCGAATTCGCGGAGCGCTGGTAAGTGCGCTGGTGAATTTAATAAGAGAGCGATAGGGTGACTTGGTGTTTCTTTCGGAAGAGCTTTGAGTGGAGAGGCTAGTTGGAATTATAATGATGGGATTTGAAAGTGATTTTGAGAAATGTGTTTGGGGTGTTGATAAATATTGGCCCAAGATTTTACTTGAAATTAAGTTTTGAGTTTTGTCTAGGGATTTGACATTGTAAATATTTATGTTGTTTTTTACTTAGATATTAAAAAACAAAAGCTCTTAATTTTCAAAAAGCCTCAAAAAGGATTCCTATTGTTTAATAAAAATCGAATCGATATATGTATTGTTACACTCATACAATTATTAATTAGCAATTGCAGTAATAATACAAACTTTCAGAAATTTACAATATCTCTTATTTTACTCAGGCCTTATTTTTTCACACTAATGTAGAATCAGTATAAATTTAATTGAAGTTTATATGAGCAAATTCTCTATTGAAATAATAATTTAAACAAGAAATATAAAAAAATAAAATTAAAAGAAGCCTCAGTAGATGCCCAATAAATCAGAATTCGACCAAAATTAGCTCGCTTCAAGCCCACCCTACAAATCGCCTAAAGACACGCAAAAACAAGAAAGGTCATTTTTTATCAGGCCCATTCCGTTACATCGATACATTTCTCAGAGCTAAATAAATCAAGGCTCTTAGAGAGCCGCGCGCATACACACAGAGAGAGCGAGAGAGGCGGGTATGGTCGCAGGAACAATGCAATTACATCGGGAGGCCGGTTATCGCTCGGAATGATTATCGTAATCGTGCCCGCCGCTCGAGCGTCCGCGTGTATATAACCATCGGAGGTGGGTCGAGCGGTGACTTAATGATACTTCGTTGCTGCGTTAGCCTAATGGAAGAGCTGCCGAGCGTGTAAGCCTACTAATTTACCTCGTACACGCGGAGCCGGCTCTTCCCTCTTTCGTTCGGGCCCCGCAGCCACTTTCCCGTATATAGACGCAAGACCGAGCGCGTTTATCTCTCCTCTCTCCTCTCTCCTCTCTCGCTCGTCACTTCCCCTTTTTCTCGCTTCGTCGAAGAGAACTGCCTTTTTCTCGACTCCACTTGACGAGCGTGTATCGCGAGAAATCGGCAAGCTTCATCCGCTCTGCTATACCGATAGCAGACTGCCAGCTTGCGAGAATTGCCGGAGCGAGAAAATGCGCCAGGTCATCATTAACATAAATCATGTTTGTAGACCTAGTGTTGGCTGATTTCTTTTTTCTTTCGCTCGCTTCGAGGGATCGAGCTGGTTTTTTGTTTGCTGCGCTTATTACGCTGTTTTAACGATCATCGACGGCGCTTAATGACTTTGGGATATGCTGTAATAAAGAACTAGTTCTGGTATTATAAAGATCATGGTGAAAAAAAGTTAACGATCTCAAATCGTTGGCAAAAAATTGAAAAGCAAAAACGTACGCGGCGCGATGCGTTTACATGTATTTAATTAAAAAGCTATTTAAAAAAGAGTCGTCATTAGAATAATTAATAAACACTACGAGCATTAAAAGACACCGAATAAAAAGTAGAAACATGCATCCACCACATTACATACCCTGCGAAATAATCGATAGTAATGCATAATGAAAGCTCCGTACTAAGCCAAGTGTAACGCGCATTTAATAAACGCATCCAGCAGTCCATGCAAAACTAGCCGCTCGTGACCAAGACCGTTAACAAAGCAACAAATAATAACCCCCTGCGAAACGCGGCAGCGACAATGACAAGCAGAATAGGCAGCAGCGCGAAATAACGCGCTCGAACTACAACGCCGCAAGGAAAACTCAATTAATCCCCTCGTCGATCGGCAACACCAGTCCCGTGCGCGGGCATCCATATAAATATTCAAAACCCAGGGCGCAATCGCAAGCCAGCCAAATAAAGGCCGGCTTCTGGCGGCACGCATCAGAGAATCGGGATTCGCACTCGTAATCGCACCGACGAAGACAATTCAATTTTCCCGGCGCAGGGCGATGGCAGCGCCAGTTTTGCGCATGCGCAAATACTCTGTGACGCGCCGGTGATTACCAAGCGCGAAGCTATCTCGTAAACGCGCTGTATACTCGGATTTGCATTATAACGAAGGTGCATATTGCAAAAAGTTTGAAGAGCTACTGGTGCGCCTGGAAGTTGTAATTAGGAATTCGATCGACATGAGCAGCGCGTGGAGTCGTAAAGTGCCGATCGTTTTGAGTAATGGCGGTTGCCATAATTGTGTCGGCAAAAAATGGCTTTGTGCAAGCTTGAAATACGATTTTTAGTTATTGCGCGCGCTAAGGACTGTTTTGAAATCGCTTTCTGATTGGCGCGCGTCTAGTCGTTCCGTTTATACGAGGCTCTTGACCGTTTTCATGTAAATTATGTGGCTTAGATATATATAGTTTCTTGCTGATTTTATAGTTCCATAAACGTCTTGCCGCAAATCATCAGAGATACAGCTGTCTGTAAAAGTATATAAGCAAACACTATGCCTTAACTAGCATAACAAAATGTATAGTGTTGAGAATACGAAATAATAATTAAATATAATGCTACTTAATGGGTAGAGGTTATAAAACATTGTAAAGTAAAAGGAATCAGAATAAAAGAAAAATTACAAACGTCTAAAAAGCATGTAAACGTTAAATCACAAAAACGAGTCAATTAACTTTTTCCTACGACACGTCAAATCAACACCAGCCATAATCAGAAATAAAAATTTTAATGCCAAAAATAAAGCAAAAACGCTAAATAACATTAGCATCAATCTCACAACAGCATTAAACAATGCCTGAATCGAAACAATCGAGCGGCTCGGCCTCGCGCTCCAAAAAAGCCCGAGCTCTCACAAAGAAAAGGAGCAAAAGAAAGCTCGTCTAAAGAACCGCTGCGGCATGCATCATTAGCGATCGTGTATACTCTGAGAGAGAGAAAAAAAGCAAAACCCCTTATTCTTCCTCCTCTCTCTCTCTCTCTCTCGTCTTGGACGAGACAATCAAAGAGGCTGCTCGCTCGGAAAGTGCATGTGTGCGTAGGCGCGCTTATCATCGCTCAGAGAAAATGAAAGGCTCCCCCACCTTCCTCTAACGCGGGGCAAAATTGCTGCGGGGGTATAGAGAGAGAGAGAGAGAGGCGGCCGGAGCGCGCGCGCACGTAACTCGTGTTTACCCGCACGAATGGGCGAATTACGACGATTGAAATTCAATTCCGCGCGGCCGCGTGCGGTTGCCCGGCTAATTAGATACGCGAAGAGGATATGCGTCCGAGTGTGCGGCCCCTATATGCCTCCCCCTCTCGGCTCTGTGTGGGAGTGTTTGTGCAGAGCAGCCAAGCTGCGTATATGCGGCGGCCGTTGTGGTATTGCCGCGGCTGTATGTGGAAAGTGCGCACCCTGCTTCGGTTGTTCTGGGACTGCGACCTGATGACAGTCTGTCTGGTAAGAGCTGTCGGTGAGGATCTTGACTTGCTTTGATAGATTTCAAGAGTTGAAGTAAGGGATGATTTTTTTTTTAAGTTTTTAGTAAATTTGCAAAAAAGTTTTATTTATATATTTTATTTTTATAGATATTTTGATAATGTAGAGCTTGTCTAGTTAATAAAAGCTTTTTCTAAATTTCATTTTGGAGTGAAAAAATAGTAGGAATCTACTATTTTATTTGACGTTTATTTTTTCTGATTAACTTTTTTTATTGGATAATTAATCGTAAATTACAGTGAAATAAAGTTGTACATTATGTAAAAATAAATATATTAAAGAAAATTGTATTAAAAAAATTAATTCTTGTAAAGAGCGAAAGCTCCCTCTGGTGCAATAATGTAGAACTAATTAGTCTTATTCTACTATATCATAGCAACAAGATTTTTACCAAATTATATGAATTATGTAAATCGAAAAAACAGTTTATCGTATGAAATCGATAAACAATAGATAAATATATTTACTTCGATAAATTTATAAACAATGTTTCAAAAAGTAAAGTCTTATCAACACTTTTGCGTAAGCATCTTTATAAACATAGAAATCGTAAACATACTCCAAAGCCGTCAACTATATAAAAATTTTACTTAATCAATTCAAAATTATCGACACCTCAACTACAAACCCACTTCATAATTAATCACCAAAACCGTTAAAATTTTCATTCACACCACCTTACCACCCCTCCACCACATCCCCAAACTCCCCACGCTCACAAATCCAATCCAACACAGTCTCCCTCCCATCGTTCTCAATCCATTCTCCGGCAATAAATCAACGGCGCGGAACGTAAGTACGCGGCTCGCCGAGTTAAATCCACCTCTTCAACGCGAGCATACAAACACAGCGAGGCAGCACACCCACATCCGCCTTGGGAGTGACCGTCGGGGGTCGCACTAATCAAAGTAAATTCATTAGTTACCGCGATCGAGCGTGTCCGATTTCCTCTAGCGCGCGCTCAGAGAGATCCGATCTCCGAGAATGGCAGCGTCTCCTTCCTTTTTTATTTGCGGCCCGCTCTTTTTTCTCCGCCTCGTCTTACATCCGCGCGCGCGACCGCACCGAATTTTTGTGCGCTTTCACGCTCCTCTGGAGCCGCGCGAACGAGGAAGAGAAAGAGAGGAAAAAAACGGCGCGTCCTCCGTGTACACGAGAGGAGGGTTGGCTGCTTCGTTTTTTTTTCGGAATTAGGTAGTGTGGAACTCGGTTGTTGCTCGGGCCTTTTGCGGGATGAAAGAGCTGCGGCCGCGACGCTAAAGTTTTGGCTTTGGTAACCCGCACGCGCGCGCCGAGGTGTAGCATGTGTACGGCAAAAAATGGCAGGGGCATTTTCAGCTGGGTTTCTATGGAAAAAAGTTTCTTTTACTTTTTTTGGGGAGGATTGATTGTTTTTGTTGGGTGGAGGCCAGCTACGTTGTGAGTTTTTCGAAAATTCAGAATTACGTGAAAGTGAATGGCGAAGTTTTTTAAAGGGATAAGTGTACAATGACATGGATGACTTGAGAATACCTGCTAATTTGTGTAAAAAATAATTGACTTGTTAGAAGTGCGATAGATACGAATCACAGTCGTGGAACTAATCAATCAATGAGTCGCAAATATTTGAAAGAAATTGTCACTCTTAACGCACGAGGTTATTCACATGTGTTTTGATGAAACTAGTCTTCTACTTGAATCATAATTATATAGATATTTCTTTGATTTATATAGGTATTTCTCCAACGATGACGCTATCGAACACGTACACTTTATTAGTCAAAGTTATTTGAACAGATTACTAACTTGTCGAGTGAAGATATAAAAAACGTCGTATGTATTGATTCTTATCAATCTAAAATAACGTGAAAGGTATCAGTACTGTTCTAACAACAGAGTTTACTCATGGCTTGGTAAAAGTATTTATACTATTACCTTTACATACCTTATGATGAAAGTAGTTTATTATAGTAGTTTTTGATGCCAAATAAATAACCGTTAACTTTCTAATATCGCCTTGAAAATATTATGTGAAGATTATCATTTTATCGACAATACACAATAAAGATTGTCAATAATACTGTCCAACCTAGCTTAGCACTTGAAAGACATTAAGTCTTTTTTTATAAAAGCCATCACAATCTAATCCAACCTTTATACAATCATACTCATTCAATTTTCCAGAAACCCCGACAGTTTTCTTTATTTTTATCGCCCCAGATCCAACACTCATCACACACCCACCAACATCATACGCATACACCTTCAATATCTCGCTTCCCGCATCTTATCACCTCGTCCTCTTTCCCCCCACATTCATTAGCGGATTTATTGTCGATCGAGCGACGAAAGCCGTCCGCGAGACGTGAGCCCCGTCAGACTTTTAAGACGTCCAAGGCGTCCAAAAATGCAGCCGCTATCAGCGCCGAGGATCTATATGGTCAGTCGGGTACGCGCGATCGATAAAAGCGCAGAGAGCTGATAAGGCCAGTTTAGCGTCGAGGTTCCCTGAAAGTGCGGCTTCCGATACTGTCTTTGTATTGATGTGGCCGATCGGATAAATAAGTCATCGGGGAAGGTACACGTAATGCACAGCGCGTTTATTGCTGTTGTTGCTTATCGGCTTATCGCTCGTTCAAATTGAATTGTTTGATTTTATTTTATTTATTCATTTGCGCGGGCTTGTGTTTGCGGGAGTTTGTCTTTTTGTGAAACGTGTATTTGCCGCCGGCTTTCTGGAACTTTTGAAAGAAGGATTGATACGTTATTGCAAAATAAACGAGTGTGCTTTTTTCAGAAAGCTTTGTGTGATTCATCGTCAATTTAAACACTTGCACTTTATTTTCATATACCCCTCGTTTGATGAATCAAGAATCTCATCTTCCAAAAAACGAGCAGGCGTAAAGCCCCATAATAATCCCCACAGCCACTTAAAAAAAGCAATCCCCTGAAACCCCCTCCAAATAAAAACCCTCCACGACAATTTTGCAAGTAATAGTAATTTAACGGGCGCCATTAATTATCCCCTCGCCGCCTTACCGATCGAAAAACGCGCCGCTGCACTATAAACTCAAATCATCGCCGCTGTCGATACACATTTCCGAGGGCCAAAGAAAAAAATCGATTGCGCCTCGCGCGTGTGTGTCGAAGATCGCTGTCGTGTACATATCGTTATTAATCAATCGGTGGGGGCCCCCTTTCGTATCTGAACATGGATCTCGTCGCGATCGGATCGGTATACGAAAGAAGAAGTCGTAATACAAAAGGAGAAAAAAAAAGAGGAGAGGCGCGCGTATCGAAACGTGCTCGGATTACCACTCGAGGAGTCATCGTCGCGGGCTCGAGGAAAACGAAAATGACTTGTGATGCGTGATGTGAGTGGAGGTTGGTGTTGTGGATGGGGACGTATAAGCCACAAAAAGCCGCTCGCGTCAAACAGATGTTGACTTGGTTTTTCGGCTTTTTTTCTCAATTAGTTTTACGGCGGTGGATCCTAGTTTTTTTTGGGTGCGTTGGTTGAAGGGTGTTTAATGTAATAATAAAGTATGAATGTAGGGTGGGGTTTAGTTATTTAGTTGATTAAAAATTGAATGACTCGATCTTTGTTTAGAAAATGACTGAAGAATAATTTTTAGAATTTTATTCAAAATTGATATACAAATAAGGTCAAAATTATTAACTCTCTTTTATTTTTAATAATTATTAAATTAAATAAATAAAAAATAGAACTTTAAAGTTATCATATACATCGGAGAGATAAGCATAAATTTTAATATTTTTATGTATGGTACAATTTAATCTTATCTTTTTCCTATTTCATCATACAACACACATAAACAAAGAAAATCGGCAATCTCAAATCACCAAACCAACCGAAACAAAGCTCCAAAAATAACACCTCCACAATACATGCACAAATAAATCAACCTCTCGCAAGAGCCGTCGCGCTCAACCGCATCTGAATTTCGTCTCCCCTGTGATCCCGCTTGCGCGTAAACGTCTTTCCGGCCGCGCAGCCGATAATGAAATAAACATCTCCCACTCTCTCTCTCTCTCTACCTCTCTCGCATAATCCTCGAAGTGCAAACAACAACGAGGGGAGCGGAAAGCCGGCGGCGGTGGCGGCGCGTAATTAGAAACATCATTAAAAGTGAAATTAGTTTATGTTTGCTTTGCGCAGCGCGTCGAGCTCCCGAGAAATCCTTCCGCGTCTACCCTCTCCCTCGCTCGCGGCCCTCTATATAGGTATATACATAAGAAAGCCGCACAATGCTTCGACGCGTCACGAGGGAGCGGAGCGCATAAGGAGACCTTTGACACCCATAGGCGTGTATATGCGAGCTGGCGTGCGTGCACCCTCCAAGTGCAGCGGCGGCTCGTTTGCATAAAAAAAAACAGAGAACTGCAGCGAGAGAGAGAGAGAAAGTTTAACGAGGCTTTGGAGAGCGGAAGCTTCTGCTGCGGTGGAGATGAAAGAAACTTTCGGGATCGGGCTTTGCGAGTGCTTTATTTTTTCTAATTGTGCCCTTTTGTTTTTTTTTTCTTTTGAGAATTATTTAATCAGCGGGTATTATTGCCGCTGAGTGCGGCGTTAAACTGGTATCTAAAACGAATTTAGCTTCTCGTGTCTACTTCGTGAGTTACACTTGCCTTTGAAGCACTACCGCGCCTCTTGATAACCGTGGGCAAGAATTTCTAATTTAATATCACGCTCGTATACACACAGATGCATCCGACCACCTTCCATACTAGTTTGTAAAAATGTATATATAAGTCATCTTGCTCTGGCAACTAATATAAATACTACATGTCTGTACCCCTCGCACATACACATATGGGTGTGCACACAAGTACATATACACTCCCACAGAGAGCAAAAAACAAGACAAAATCATCAGGCCGAGCCCAGGAGAGCAAAGGGTTGGCGTTACTCGCTGCACGAGACTCATCAGTAATACACATGCCCGCCGACATAATGCGAGAGCCGCTCACGGATTTATTTAAGGGCGTGCATTCAGTCGAGAGATAGAATCCCTGCCAGTCGACGTCAACGCGTGCATCACCCTACCCTATAGCTGCACGCGCGCTTTAGGGGCTGGAGAGTTTTATGGGCCGACATCTGCGGCCAGTTTGACCCCCCGGCGTGACGAAACGCCTCTGTGTGCGTGTGTGTGTGTGTTTTTCGAGGGTATAAACTAGCCTCGACCTCGGCGACGGCCAAATCGACCGTTAAAAACTTCTGGATGTGCAGGGACGAGGGTGAATCGGCAGCGCGGATGAGCGAGTAATTCTATTAGCGCCCCGAGCTGCGCTTGCCTATAAGGCCGAGGCCGACACGTCGAGTGCGAGCTTCTTCCTCGTGCTTCTTCCTTTTTATGGCTCTTCTTTTTCTTGTTTTTTTTTTTTTTTTTTTTTGCTCGATCTGAGCGGTTATAGGCTTGTGAGGAGTTCGAGGGGTGAAGTGGACGTTGCGAGTGCGGAAGGGATGGAATTCAGATTTTCATTGGATGTCGATCAGGAAATTTTGTTGAAAGTAGTGCTGAATGAGTCTAACTAGGAACAATATTACTTCCTAAATGATAGTATAAAAATATAAAATAAAAAAATCACATTTACTTAATAAAAGAATGTAAAATAATAAAAACAATAATTATATGTTTATATCTTTCATGATTATAAATAGGTGTAAGATTAAACATCTGTACATCTTGCATCTGTCCACGAATGTTGACAAGTCAAGGAATCACTAAAGTTTCGAACACTCTCCATTAAACAATTATTCAAGTATAATAGTCTAGCAACTTCATGTCACAGCGATAAAACGCCTCATCTTACTCCCACACCCCGCCCCTCGCCCAACCCTGAAACATCCGATAAAAATCCAAGCCACCGATAAAGCAGAGACCTACCCCAGCCCTACCGTCCCACCCAAAACGCTCCCGAATAAAAACGGCTCGTCAAACATCAGGTGAAACTTGGTTACCCGACTGTACTCCTTTCGCATCGCACCCTCGAAAAGAGTTTCCCCCTCGCTCATATACACGTATAATCTTTCTCGCGCCGGCGGCAGGGGCACTCGACTTTCGCCACCACATATACACTAACTCGCCCTTTTCGCCGCTCCTCACTCGAGAGATCGACGAAGGCGCTTCCGGCTTTCTCCCTATCCCCCCCTGCGCGCGTATCGCTTGTAATTTGTTAGGTCGCTTATCGCTCTCCCCTCGCGCCGATTTCGTGCGGAGAGCTGGCCTGTTGGACTCTATAGAAACTTTTCAGACCCCTGTATACCGGCTTGATGAGTGCGTTATTACCAAGGGAGATGAGCGTGCGCAAGCTTTGACCACGCCTGGATTGATGGAAAGTGTGTGTGTGTGTGTGTGTGTATGTTGGATATATCGCGTGATGTGCCTGAGACTTTGTTGTACTTTCGAGATTAGAGAGGGCTGGGGCAATTAAGGATCATCTGCCGGCTGATGTTTGCTTTTGAATTTTTTATTTTCGGTTGGGTTGGGGTAATTGATCGCAAGCTGGATTGTGAGTTGTGGATTTCTTGTCTCTTGATGTTTTCACGTGTTGGCTGATTATACTATATGAGATGTTTATTATACGATAGTTTAATCTCAGAACTGATTAAAGGATATCCTCGTGTCATCAGATCATCATATGCATGCTTGATAAAAAAATAATCCCAAAAAATCTAAGGAATGCGTCGTCTACAATTTTTCAAAAACTTGATCAACCCTCCACATGTGCACCCTCCTTCCCACCAAATCTCGCACTTAACCATTTCATAAATCATTCAGCAGAACAATAATCCAGTCTCACCATCCCGTCATCTTCTACTCCAACAATCGGATCCACACACAAACACACATGAACCCTCCTGGTCCACCCCGCGCTACTTTTCACACGCGTCATCACTTTGACACCTCAATCCCTTTCATTCCCCATCCCTCCTCCTATAGCTAACCACCACAAGAACAGCCTCAATCTCCAGCTCGATATTCCAAAAAGCCTTTGGCGAAAAGCAGCGCTCCAGCTCGACACTTTCTATCCCCGGCATATACATCGTCGACATACTCAGCGAGCGAGTACATACACGTGTAGGTACACGGGCGCTCGTTACCCCTCTCCAACCTGTGTAAGTACAACGCGCGGCTGGCTCCCGGTGTTGTTCGCGCAAGCGCACCTCCTTCGAGAGCTCATTAATTAATCGCTCCCTCTCTCTCTCTCTCTCTTACTCTACCTCAGTGTCGCGCGAGAAAACGAGTCTCCAGCGGGATCTTTTCTCGGGTTACCCGTACCTTCAAGGGGGGGAGGAGATCCATAAATACTCGCCGCTCGTGTTAATTCAGCGCGCGAGCACGGCGACCAATCCACTACCGGTATTAACGCGAAATCTCGCCGGCTCGTTTTATGTACGGCCTGCGATACTACACGACGCCTTTTCCTTTTTCAACCGAGCCGCTAGAGGAGACTGCTTTTGCTTTTGCTTTTCGCTTTTTGCGCCGGGTTGCAGCCTCGCGTGTTGCCGCTTCTTGCTCTTTTTGGGGGGAGAGCGGTTTAATTTATGGAGGGGAATTTATCGATGCTGCGGCTGGGGGATTTTTGTTGCTGAGGTGGTTGCGCTGGCCTTTTGAGGAGGTTGAATTTTGAGGGATTGTGCGTTGTGATGATTTCATTCGGAGTGGAGTTAGGTGAGGGCGAGTGTTGAAGAGAGGGATTTAGAAAATTTGTGAGGATTAAGAAATTTTAAGAGTTCAATGAACCCATTATTAATTTATTTATTTTATTTTTTTAATTGACTTATTTACTTTAGTAATAGACACAAAACTAACTAAAAACGATGGCTTTTGTGATAATATACATTTTGACATTGATTGAATATTAGTCGTGTAAAACATTGTAAAAATAAACTGGTTTCGATTATTAAAAGTGAATAGAAGGCATTTGGATTATCTAATGACATTGAATAAAATTTCTCTTGACACAATAAGTTGTTTTCCTATTTAAGTCAATGTTAAAAAAGTAGGATCACGACAGCCCGTTTCAATATATCGCCGCAGTAGAATTTTTATTTTCCAATATATTTTATTTACACGCTTAATGAAACGTTATGTATTTCCACAGTAATTTAATAATTTTCTAGCTTACAATTCACCACTAAAAAAAAACCGTAAAATAACGCACTCAAACGCACTGCAAGCCACGGATAAATCTTACTTTCCCAAAAGCAAAAGGAACAATCAGCTCGAAATCCTATCAATAACGCAATCGCAGCAAAAGCGAAGACCTAAACCCAGCTCCATAATTTCTCATTTATACTTTCATAAAATCGCGCGATTAATAACCCTCGCGACCAAAACTGCCTGCACAGCCATATCCCTTAAAAAAAAATCCTCCCCTCCTCCTCTCCTCCAGTCGAATATTTAGAAAGTCATAATTCCGCCGCGACGAGCGGCGTGGGGTGGCAATCAGTCAAGATTAATTATAAGCTCGTAATCCGAAAGTCAAGCGTAACTTTTCTTCTTTCTCTCCGCCGCTCGCATAAGCGCGAAATTCTTGGACAGATTACGCGACTCAATTTACGCTCGCCTAGAGCTCTATGTATATATATACACACACGTGTATATATATAAGCGAGCGAGCGCGTTAATTTGTCCTCGCTGTGAGAATCGCGCAAAACGTCGAAGGCGTTGTTTGTAATTTGGCTAACGGCACGCGAGCCATTTGTCAAGCTGCTGACTCTCTCCTCCTCCTTCCTCTTCTCGGCGCGATTTATTTATAAGCGTCTCGGATTCGCGGCTTGATCTTTCGCTGCTGGCTGCGCGTTCTGAAGGTAATAATATAACCCGATTATGAGCTACCGGATTAATAGGAGCGCCGAGGAATGCATAACGCGATTTGTATTTTCGTCCTTTCGAGGTTATAAAGTGTAAATTTAATTTTACTGATTTTATGTGATAAACTGTTGCCAGTTGCAAAATCGAATTTAAATTGTTTCTAGTGAATTTGAATTTTGGTTTTTTTTTTCAATGGAATGTGATTAAATGATTTTTAAACCAGTTAAAAATTTCTATCAGTTATTTCTAATTAACTATTTTTTTGATTATAAAAAATCGTTAGTAGTAACAATATTGCTTGATCTTGCGCAAAATATATAGTTTTAATTAAATTGGATTTTATCTGTTGGATGTAAAGTCGTTTATTAACTGTTTGCTAATATAAAGTTTTTAAGAGGATTGGTCTCCAATCTGATTTATAATTTTAGAATCCTTATTCTGAATTCGTTTGGCCTTCAAAGGATTATGAGACCGTAAAATTATTATTTATTACAACCGAAATTTCAAAGCGATTATTTCTTTGTGAGAAAATATCCCTTAAAAATATTCATAAACGATGTTAATCCGTTAAATTAGGACGGTTACTAAATTATTTTCTTAAATAAAGAGCTTATGAAAGAGATTCAAAGTTAATTATTTTAATACAGAATTTTGAATTTTAGAAACCGGAATTATAGAAACACGAACCTTTGAATTGTCACATTAATGATAATTTGTGTGATAAATAAATTGCTATAATTAAAAACTAATATTTTTACTTGATGACTTATACACTTTGTACAATATGACTAGCCTGAACAGTTGCAAAATAAAGTTAATTAATATTTTCAAAAATTTAAAAGCTTATCTATTTTAATTGTCGGAGTAATTGAAATAAGTCTACATTAGTGTCTATTAATTATTAAAATATAGGCTAGAAAAATAGTGGTGAAAGTATAACTACTTATAATTATTGCTCCTATTATCGATAAATTTTTCAACGTCCATCAGCTATTTGCTTTTTATAATTATTGAAAACGAAGGTATACTCTATCGTAAATAAATTAACAAAGCTTGGCAATTTTCTATTTTTCAAATATAACAATACGTCTATATATGATATGCGGTTAGATTATAGATTACGATACTATATATTCAACCAGCCACAATACACCTTAATTTTTTATAAAGAGAAACTATAGCACATCACGCGTCATTGTTAGGTTTATGATAAAGAAACCTCAAACTTCATCAGTAAAACAAATTAATACAATCAACTTAAAAAGAGGCAGAGGTTATTTTGGCAACAAAGCTTGATAATGAATATTTTACAAGTAGACAACCGCTATAAACAACAAATTTGCAAAAACCAAAAACCTACTCCTCCTTTTAATCACACACTCAGGTAAAAAGCACACGCATCGCTTTCGAACCACACCGCCGCAGCGCTAATTAATAAAAAAAAGCGCATCAGCATTTAATCCGTCAAAGAAAAACAGAAGGTTACTCGCGAGATCTTGCAATAAAGCTCGCGCAGCCGGCTCTCTCGCATAGCCGACAATCTCGCGATATTAAAATTTATCGCGGCAATTAAGTTAAAACGGCGCGGCGCGGGCGCAAGAAAAAGGAAAGCCGAAGAGGCATTAAAGCAATCAACACTATAACCACGAGCGAGACGCGCCCCCCTTATAACTTTTATAGATTATACACGAAATATCATCCTTAAACGACGACGCGCGGGAAATTCTCGAAGCTTAACGATCCCCACCGTCTCTCTGCGCCAAGACGAGGAGAGAAAAATCCTTGGCAGCAATTACCGACAATAATTCGCCTCTCTCTCTCTCTCTCTTTCTCTCTTGGGACGCTTTTATTTATAGTCCAACGAGGCGCGCGCGCTCCCGCTCATTTGTGATTTCGCGGCGCCGCGCTAATTGAACGTCCTCGTCGTCTTGAGAGAAAAAGGGGGAGGGGGAGACGACGACGTATTGGTCTGCGTTTAGACGCCAGCGGGTCGGATCGCTGAAGACGTTTTACGAGTGTGAGAGAGAGTGGATTGGGCGTCGGGTGTTCGGAGATGTTCGAAAACGGATTTTTCTGTGTTTTGGTTCGGGATGTGATTCGGTGGGATTATCGTTTTATGTATGGCCGGGATTATAGGTGTACGGCGGGTTTTAATGTGTTTGGGTTGGGAATTGAATAGTTTGATCAAAACAGCGTAATTTTTATCGCCGGATTAGGCCGGTTTGCTCATAATATTATAAAAGTTTAATAAAAAGCTGTAGCTGTTTCAAGCATGGAACATTGTAACGAAATTTAAATAATTAGCTAAGTTTTATAGAAAAGAAATATAAAAGTAAAGACCAAGACTTTCAAAAGTGACCAAAAAATATGGATTCAAGTAATTCTGCTTTTACAAGCTTAAAACGCCTCATTTTTCGCTGAAACATTATTCAATTTAAAAATTAACATAATATCACGCTGATGTCAAAAAAGAGTCATCACCGTATTTAAAAAATGAAAAACTTCAGCGCGGTTAACTCCGCTCTTTTGATCGTTATAACGAGTTATAAATGGATCACCTTGTCTTACAGTATGCAGGTCGGTTATGATGAAAAAACGCTGCACCACACCCGAGAGTATAAAATGCAAAATACACGAAGCGCATCCGTGCGCGTTAAAAATTACGGCGATGCTATCACGAAGAAATGAGAATGGAGCCGCGAGACGGTTAGTTGAAAGTATAAGGGGTTATGATGACGAAACGATTTTAAGTCGGGTTGATGATGAATATTGAGCTGGTTTAGTTGAGCGTTTAATTTTAGTTGCAAATTTCCTGGGAGAAATGATTCTATTTAGTAGCCGTTTGATGGTGAGTTGATGGTTTATTAAGTAGAACATAGCAACAAAAATAGCTATTCATAGTTTAAAATAGTGAATTTTCAATCGGGATAATATTTTTTAAGTAAAAAACTAACTTAATAATAGATTCCGAAGTATCTACATACAACTTCGTGTCTGTAAGTCAAATTAAGCAAATTTAGCTTTGTTCGAAACAGTAATTTTCACGGAACAATAGCCACTTTCGTGCCCGAAATAACATCGATTTTCGAAAATTTAATTTCAGTCAGAGCTCGAATGATCTAGCCGCACGAAGCAGCTTCACTTAACACTTTAAATAACTTAAGATATCCGTGTTGTCGAGTTTGAGTGACTCATCTTAATATATCAGGCTCTTGGACGTTTGCTCGAAAGCGCATTTCGGTTTCGTTATATATATTTTTATGAAAAAAGAAGAAAAAAGGAAACGAAGAGTATACAAGGATGATAGAGCGATTTCGCAGTGTTTTAAACGAGATTTATGTAGCCGGGAAGAAAATAGTACATAAGCGTGATTAATGATGGATATAATTAGTTTTATGGTCGACATATCTAGCTCAATTTTCTTAGTTTGTTTGGTAGGAACATAGAGCGGGAGTTGACTCGCTAGATAATTAACCAGTTTCGTAAGATTGCAAATATTTACCATCGAATTACAATGAAAGTTGCGAAGCTACGTCTCGACGTAATGGCCATCAGTTATAATGTAACCAAAACAACAAGCGACCCTTTGAAAATTAATGATTTCCAACTCGTATACGTGTATATACACACACACTAAAAGGCATCTCATTATTATTGAGATACCGTCAAATCAAATATTTGCCTTAGCTCTAGAGAGCTTTGTAAGTACTCGGAATACAGCGATATTGCTGGTGAGATCAGGAAGACGCAAAGAGCCGTATTAAGACCTAGAACGTTCATTATCTCATTTCAAATATTTGACCAGACTGCGCGTGGGCGTTTCCTAAAAAAAAATTCTTTTTACTCTCGCTGTATCGTGTTTCCACAGCTCGAGGAAAAGTCTGAAACAAAACGTAGAATTTGAGGAGCAGAGAATATCGAGGTAAAACCGCAGCAAGAGAGAAAGAGATGGAAGCGGATTTTCCATATTTCGATCGGCCATTAGTACTCTTAGCCTAGATAGACAAAAAGAAAGAAGAGGAAGATGGAAGGGGGTAGGGGAGAAAGAAAATCAAGTCGCGCGGCGGCGGCGGCGGAAGCAGCCAAGTACGGGAAGTGCTTCTCTCTTGGACGATAAAGCCACCGAGCACGCAGAGAGAGAGAGAGAGAGAGAGAGAGAGAGAGTAGAGAGGGGCTAAAGCGAGAGAGAGAGAAAGAGAAGCTCGGGTTGAGAGCATCGGCGCGGTTAGCCGCTTCAACCGCAGCCTGCTTCCCTCTCTTTCTCTCTCCCTCTCTCTCTCTCTCTCTCTCGTTCGCAGCGCAAAAGGAATGCCAATATATCCCTCCCTCCCACCCTCTTCCTCTTTTGCCGCGGTAACGTCCAGGAGGTAGGTTGCGCTCTCACACACGTACTCTCATACACACATATATACGTAAAGAGAGCTTCTCTGAGGCTGGTGTATATAGACGAGGAGCTGGTGCAGAGCACAAGCAAACCGAGTGCGCGCGCGTATAACCGCAGCGACCGAGCGCGACCGACAGCTTCGCCAACACTTTCCGGCTCTTTCGCGCCCGAGCGCGCCCCGAACGGCTTCCAGCTCTCTCTATATATGCCGGCTGCACTAGCCCCCCAAAGCTCTTTCTCTCTCGCTCTCTATGTGTGGATACTGAGAATAAGACAAAGAGGAGGCTGGACTGAGGACTTAGCGGGAGCTGCAAAATACTGTCGGCCTGAGCACGTGTGTGTGGGGGTTTCTTTTTATTTTTTTTTTCTGATCTGTTTTGGGGCTTGCTGTCTTCAGGCTTTAATGTTGATGTTGTATACTGATGCTACTGTGCACTGGTGTATGATTTAAAAGTTAAAGTTGATTCAGTAATTGTTTGATACTTAACTT
This sequence comes from Eupelmus urozonus, assembly GCA_900480035.1. NCBI lineage: Eukaryota > Metazoa > Arthropoda > Insecta > Hymenoptera > Eupelmidae > Eupelmus > Eupelmus urozonus. The sequence continues at coordinate 81,283 of UELX01000224.1, read as the reverse complement.
TTTTGCTGGCTGATGCTGGGTTTCAGTTGAAAAATTCAGCTGATTTTCAAATATAAACTGCTGAGCAAATGCTTTCTGTAAAAACAAGAATCAAGATTCACTTGACACCTTATGTGACTCCTGTCCGACCAACTTTTTGTCTACTTTATTGTGACCTGAGTTATTAATGAAAAGTTGAATTTCATAATTTATTAAAACAGATTAATCCAAAGTTTATGATAGATTCTAACTTAAATGATACCTTCGAGCTGAATTTTAAATATGCGATGTATATGTTCAAAAAATATGGTGAATACAAACACAATTTTGTAACACACACGTACACACACTTATGGTGCATGCATCTATCGTAAACTATTTTCTGAATGAGAACTCAATTATATTAGAATTCATCTAAAACAGGAAATGGAAAAATATTGGAGTAACAAAGCTTTCTCTTTGAGAACCCACAAAAAAGTTTTCATTATTTAAATTTTTTTTTCTTTTTTACTAAAGTTATGGATTTATTTATGTTACATATTTAGATAAAGAGCACTTAATATAATTATTATAATAAATGAATGATAACCGAATTATAAATATCAAAATAAGCTTTCTATCATCATTACTTATTCGATCATAATATAATCTCTAATAAGGTAGAAAATCAAGCTTATTGGAGCCAATATGTGGATGGATCAAATTATTATATGAGCAGCAGGTGCAGCAATTTCGAATTTGGGATTAGATATAAAGGCAACAGGTGGATGGATTTGAATATAGCAAAACTCATATTTGGCTTAGCTATACTATAACGTAAAACAATTTTTGTTTATTTATTTCATTGTATTTTTTTATTTATTTTTAACTTTTCTTGCTTTAAATATATTTTAAAATTATTTTTTCTAGTATCAAGAATAATTTTGAAATATTCAGATTTTCTTATTCAATAAAATTCCATAATTAATTAATTAAGCTATTTTAATTTTTTTTTTCAGAAATTCAGTGTTTATATCTATGTCGAAATTAAAAAGGTTAATGCACGCATTAATGAAAACAAAGAACATTCGAAAATCTTTACAGTCCCATTTCTGTATATTTATACAATACCGCGTTTAATCTATAATGAATCGAAGCTCAAAGCAAGCGCGACCACAGAGATCAACCGCTTTATTTTGCTAACGCACGGGAGGGAAACGACGTTGACACTTAGAAGGCTTCGTCGATCCTCTGGTTACATGTCTGCAAGTTCTGATTCGTTTCTAGCAATGATCTCGTTTCTCTTTTCATTCTGGTATGTATTAGGTATTTACGTCGGAAAAAGACAGTTAAGTATAGAAATTTTGTAGAATGTTTTGCTTAAATTTCAATCTTTCTCCATATCTTAAAGTAAAGTCTCTTGGAACAAAATTTAGAAGATATTATTTTTAGGGTATAGTTTTGTTATTAATTGGAGAATTCAAAAATAATTTTCATTTACACATTCTCAAATAAATTTAATAAACTGCTGTTACTAAAAAGATTTCCATACTGTTTAATTAAACTGTGACATTTTATGCGAAAAAAGATACACACTTTTATTATGTATATATAAATTAGTTTATTTTGCATCTGATACAAAACAAAAAATCAAAAGCTTCTCTCACATAAACAAATAAATCTTGTAAAAAAAAAAAAAAAAACAATTACGACTCTCAAAATCAGATACGCATAACTTTCAAATAATTAATACAACTAATCAATCAGCTCAGCGTCAGGTCTTGAAAAGCGCATTTTTCTTCTCCCCCCAGCTCCACCCTCTATCTCGAAAATAAACGGCGAAAAATCCAGAATAACGCCGAAAATATCCAACCACGCGCGTCGATCGTCGGGCGGGCATAAAAATCCCCGCATATACCCGGGCGCGCGCTTGGACGCGCGATAAAAGCAAACATTTACAAAATTGGAGGGGTTTGATTTATCGCGCGGCCACACACGCGCGATGTCCTCGTCATCGTCATCGTCACACTCTGCGTGTATAGGGCAATCCGAAATTATACATTCGCGGACGAGGGAGAGCGTAGGGGCCGGGGGGCGCCGCTGTACCAGTCTGTCGCTTGTTTGCGCGTCAACAATGAGCCCGATAATACCGAATACAATGTCGAGGCGTTATGATTTCGTAGCCCCCCACCCCCGCTCCAGCCTCGTGGCGTGAAAGTTTCGAAAGCTTTTATCGGGTTTAATTTTCCCGTGGACGTAGATAAGAGGGAAAATTAAAAAGATGAATCTTTTTTCGGAGCGATTTTGTATTCTAATGCGCTAATGTCAATGTAAAGAGCCGATAAAGCTATTGAAATTGTATGCGCGCATTGTGTTTAAATAAGTTTATTACGAAAAGCGCCGATGCAGGCCGCGCGTTATCAATTATAACGCGTTTCGTGTATGAATAAGCGGCTGTATAAATTTTAACGCGTTATTATTATACGCGATGAATTTTATTACAGCGTTTTAATTAAAAGTCTTCGCGAGTCATTCAATTTTCTCTAACAACGATTGCAGTGTAACGCAAACGCGCGCGGCTCATGGAAAATAATGTTGTGTAATTAATTTTAGTAATCCTCCGATAATAAACTTCTCGGTGTAATTAACTATTCGTCAATTTTGGAATTCAGCGGTAATTAGTAACTGCCACCCCGCGCTGAAATTGTTAATGTTTGTTTTCACTGCGCCTTTTTCTAGCTTTTGCGACGACTATTTCGGGAATATGTCATACGCGCGTACTAAAATTAATTATATTATTAATTGTAGTATTTAACTTTAACGTACTAATAATGTCTGCCTCGAAAATTAAACTGTATTGGCTGCAGGCGCTAAATTAACGAAATGTTATTGCTTCGTTTGATTGACAAATTAGTATTTATTTACCAAATTTACTTGTAATTTAAGACTTTAAATTACCGAACTTTATCAACAACATATTTTACCTTGTTTAACTCATTTTTTTTATTACAGTTTTTAATCATAAAATATTACGACAGTGAAATAGAAAAAATTACCTTAGGTACAGATAGGAAAAACAATTAAATAAGTATTAAAATAAATAAAATAAATCTGTAGTTAAAAGTACTGATAATTAGTAAAAAGCTTTTTAGTATATTATTAGTATATCAAATTTTAAACTCACTAAATATATATTATTAAGTTAAAAATTTAAAATAAAATTAATTCACAATTTTCTTTACGACAATCTCCGTCTTATTTTAATTATTAGTTTCATGTATCACAAAAAGTATCAACAAAAATATGGACTCATAACAACCGCGTTTTTACGCTTCTTTTTATAAATTGTTTATTCAGTTTTACCATTTGCAAATCACATACATGTCAGTCTGAAAATTTCAGTAGTCTTAAAAATAAATTATTTAAAATTCACGCTCGCAGACAGTCAATAGATAATTGTAAAAATTGCTATTCTACAAAAACAACTGCTCTACACGTTACAACCTGAACCTTTTTGCTCCTCGGAAACTTAAGTATATACTTTAGAAAAATTCGAGCAACATCAAATTGCTGAAAATAAAGGAATAAAGGTCCACACTTATTATACATATAATACAGTGCGACGATGAAATAATAATAGCCTCGCTGCGACTCGATAGAAATTAGCTGTCGATCGTTGGGCTAAAATCAGCTCGACTATAAAGACGCCAAGGTGCTTGCGCACGCCGCGGCTATAGCCTCCTTCCCCCCTCTCGCTTCGTTCGACGTGTATTAATTTTAATGACGACGTTAAATCATGACAGCGGAAAACGCCGTATAACCGCTTGATTCCTTCGCTTTCTCGCGTGTAGTAATTTCCTTTGCCAGGAAAAATATCAGTTTCTCGCCTTTTTCATTTTACCATTCGTTCTTTTTGCTCTTCTTCTGCTGCGCTCAGCATTGTAACGCGCAGCATTGATTGGACTTGCCAGTTTCAATGTATGCATGCAGTTGAAATTCCGGGAAAAAAAATTTGTCTCGTTTAGTTTTGCAGGTACTCGTGTTACGTGTGTACGTAGCTTGCTATAGCAGCACTCGAAAGTGACAGAGACGTCTTGTTAGTTTAAAAAGTTATCCGTTCCGGTTACGAGGAGAGTGCAACTAATGCGCTTATTAGATTCTAACGAGGTTAGCGCTGGAATTCAGTTTTTGATTTGTCGAGCGAGATAAAATCAAGGAGTTTAAAACGGAATAATTAGCCGAGGAATTTTAAGTGGAATTTAAACTCGAAAAATGTTCGATCACATAAAGATCACGAGCTTGTTTATCTAGCCGGCTTATGAGTCCGCGCTCGAGTGTGCTATATAGCTCTCCTTTTCTTACAATTTTAAACAAACAGTCTTCGGGTACGGAAATATATTAGAGCAGAGTCGGGCTTCTTATCAGCAATTATAAATAGAATCGCCTTCAAAACACGCGCGCCTTGACTTTAGCGAAAAGTTTGAAGATTTAGCCTGCGCTTATCGCGCATCGCACAAAAACTTATCAGTCTGAACAAACTAATACGCAATTTTCATTGCAAAATTATACACACTTCCAGCCTGCTCTCTCACACACTCGCACAGCAGGCGCGTTGCGGTGCAGAAAAAAAAATGAGAGCCATTATCAGCGCGAATTTCTCAAGCAGGGGAGACACAGCGAGAGACAAACATAAATAAATAATAACTCTCCCGCTTGGCGTTTCACGTCTATCCGAGCGACGAGGAAAGGAAAAAGCGAAAAAGCTAAAGTAGCGGACAAGAACAAAGCTGGAAACAATTATCGAATTAATTTCTTTTCCTATAAATAGAGCAGTGGTGGTGCTGAAGCCGCACGTGGATGTGTAACGAACTGTATATACGTGTATGCGTGAGAGTGAGAGGGAGAGAACAAGGGGCCAGTGTACATGTGCGTCATAATAGCGTGTATAGAGAGGAGCCGCGAGCCGCATGACAATGGGCTTTTCTAATCCTCCTTGGATTAAGGACCGGCTATGGTCAGTCCATATATATACAGCGCGCTGGCACACCTACACACAGAGCCGAGGAGCCGCACGTAACAAGCGGCTCTCTGTTGCCGCCTCTATATACATATATACAGATACGTGTAGAAGACAGAGATGCTATACGTCTGAAGAAGCGCTAGAGATATATAGAGGTTGGCGAGTGCGAGCGTGGAGAAAGAAAGGGAGAAGGAAGAAGAACGAGGTCGAGGGAAGAAGAAGCAGCAGCGGCGGCGGCGGCGGCGGCAGCGAGGACTTCAGGTAATGGGATCGACGTTTCGTTATGTTACTTTTCCATTCTCATCCCTCGATGCACCCCCGGCTCTGGTCTCCCCCTCTCTGAAATGCTTTCTAGGATTCACACAGAGAAAGAGAGAGAGAGAGAAAGATACGTTCCAAAGCACACTTCGTCCCTCGCTCTCCGAAACGCTTCCTAGGATTCACGGAGATACGTTCGTAGAGAGAGAGAGAGAGAGAGAGAGAGAGCTCTTTTCTCCGTCTCTCTTATATTCGCGGGGCTCGTCCGTCCTTATTCGTCGAGTTCCCCTGGTTGCGCGTGTAGCTCGTTCGACTCTCTTCTTCCTGGCTGCAGCGCGCACTGGTCCCCCGACTCTCTCTCTCTCTCTCCCTCTCTCTCTCTTCTTCGCCGAGTCCCGGCCGCCTCCGTGTTTTTCCCCGTGTAGCCCCCTATTTTTCATGTTTCGCTGCGGCTTCGCATAGCACCTTCATTCCATGGGGGCTCTAGCGCTCTCTCTCCCTCTCTCGCTCGCTCGTTGAGCCGAGGCCAAAGGCGCGCGCGCAAAAGAGAGAGAGAATACAGCCGGCTTCACAAGCCGTCCGCGCGGACTCGACGAGCAGCTGTCGGAGCCGCTCGGAAAAACGAGCCCGACGATTGGTTGACCGAGCGCTCTTATTCGGCTCTTTGCCGCTCGCTCGGTTAGCCGGGTGGGGGGAGCCAAGCTTCCATTGGCCAAGTCGAGCTTTCAGCTGCTCCGATTGGTCGGGTTGGAGCAGACTCGGGATGAGAGCAGTCCGCGCGGACTTCGACCGAGTCGAAACTCTCTCTTCGTCTCTGTCGCTCCTTTATACATGCGGCTCTCTCACTCTCTCTCGCTAGTGCCAGAGTGAGAGAGAGAGAGAGAGAGACGAGGAGAGGACGAGGCGAGGCGCACACAGGACGATAGCGGCAATCAAGTAGGAAACTGCTTGGGACTGTGTGCCGCGCGATATTCACATAGGGGCAGCCCTTACTACACACCAATACACAGCCATCTCTCTCTCTCTCTCGCTCGCTGAGCTGCCGCGCTGGTATATATCTACCACCCGCTTTGCTTCGCGCACACATTAAACTTGTCTTTTGTATGTCGGCGTGTGTGAGCGCGCGCGCGCGCGGGCGAGAGGTACTCGCACTCTCTCTCTCTCTCTCTCTCGCTCGCTCTCTCGGGGGGCTTTTACGCGTGTTGGTTCGCCGCCCTCCCCGCGCCTGTACACATATAGCGTTGCGCCAACAGCAGCCGTTCAGCTTCTCTCTATCTCTGGCTCTCTCACTCCTTCACTTTTGCGCTCGTCGTCGTCGTCGTCGTCGTCGTCGCTGCTCCGCTCTATGAAGGGGTTGGCTTGTGCGGCGGTGGCGGCGGCGGCAGAGGAAATAGGAGGCGCCATATTTGTGGCATTGCTCTCTCCTCGCTCTGTGGGCCAACTTATACTCCCCTATATACGAGAAAGAGAGAGAGAGAGAGAAATCAGAGGGGGGAATTACGTCAGACGAGAGCGCCGAGTTGAGCCAGCCAGAGTTTATGCGGACATCCGCGTGTGACACGACGACGACGGCCATTTTGCGAAAAACTTTCGACTCTCGCTCTGCACTCTAGCTGTGTGTAAGCGCGCTTCTATGTGTTTGCAGAGCGACTGAAAGAGAAGGAGTGAGAGAGAGAGAGAGAGAGTTGCCTCTCTCTCTCGCTCTCTAGCTGTGGGTATGGGCGTGCAGACGTAACCGAGCGGGGCTAATACCCGTGTATGCTCGTCACGTCGTTTCGTTCGCAAGCGCGTTTAAGCGACTGATGCGCAAGAAGGGAACGATGACGACGACGACGACGAGCAACTACCACATGCATACATGCATCTCTGCCACCACCACCCCCCGCCTCCCTCGCCTCCTACACACACGCACATTTTTCAGTGCGAGAGTATATTCTAAATGCCGCGAGGACTTTTGTCTAAATGCGCCTCGTAGCCCCTAGATTACGCAACGGCGTCGATGCGGCGTACGTGTATTACGACTCCTCGGAGACGTAAAATAAAACTCGAAAAATATTACTACAGCCGGCACGAGAGAGAGAGAGAGAGAGAGCACAGCAGTCTCGCGATCGTGTGCGCGCAGATGGAACAAAGAAAAGCAATTTCGCGCGCTGCCCCCGCTCTATGCCACAACTCTCTCATTCTCTCTCTCTCACTCGCTCTCTTTGTGTGTACTCTGTGTACGTGTTGTACACACGGATATACTCGCGCGTTTCCGCGCTATCGGCCTCTCTCTTTCCAGCGCGACTCGCCCTATCTCCGTCTCTATTTACAGCCGCGCGCGCGCGGCATTAACGGGCTTGTAGTAATATTCGCTCGGACGTGGATTCAAGCCGGAACCGCTTAATTGAATCAAAATCCGCGCTCGCTCGTCGAGCCTCACCCCCCACCACTCGGCCCCTCACCCCCCACCACACTCTTTTATTACCCTCCCGTGTGGGTGCGAAGCCCCCGCGTTACGAAAAAAAAGGGCGAATAATATGTATTATGCATGTATATGTGTGTATTCTCGCGTGTAGCCGGCCTGCTCGCTGGATACATACGTAGATCTATAGATAGGGCAAACGAGAGGGAGAGAGAGGGAGGAAGAGTAATAGGATGAGGCAGCAAAAAGAGAGCGAGCGCGGGGGAGAGTGAGTGAGAGAGCGAAAAAAGGGGAGAATAAAGCGTTCTAATTTTTTAGAGTGAAAACGGCCATTTATAAAGCGCTCTCCCGTGCGCGTAGTCGAGCTCCACTCGACTGGAAGTGAGATTGCGCATGTAGACACACACACGCACCATACACTTGGGGCTTTCCGCTTCATAATTGAATTACAGCAGGCGAAGAAGAAGAAGAAGAAGGAAAAAGCGAAAGTTCAGTCCGAAAATCGTTCGCTCGATTTTTCACCTCGCAAATTGTATACGTAGGGAGTGACTCGGGCTCGCAAACAATTTCAAAGAGAATTAGTAAAGAAGGAGGCGGCGGCGGCGGTACAAAGAGAGAAAAGTGAAATAGGGAGAGCGCACGCGGCAATGATAATTCGGGATATACATGTGTAGACGAGGGCGAGCAGAGCCGAGGAGTGGAGAGGCGCGGGCAATGTATGTATATATATACATATAAGCAGGCTTGGGCTCGTGTATATAGAGGCGAGTCGGGGGCCTCTACTCTGCGTGTCGAGGCGTTCGTGCGTTTAATAACCACGTCGGCTGTGCTCTCGCTCTCTCTCCCTCTCTCTCTCTCTCTCTCACTCTGTGCATGCGTCACGCGACATTGTGGAGATCGCGCTCGTCGACTAGTCAATGACATACAGCAGACAAGCATGAATTATATCGTCGGTGTGTATAAGCCCGCGCAACACGCACCGACTTCTCTCCCTCTCCATATACCTACGTGTATTCCCCCCTTAATTCTTAGTCCCTTTTTCCCTCTCCGAGCACTTTAGTGGCGGAGGCGTTACTTTTCGAAATTACGAAAATTCCCGCGGTTTTTTTCCCGCCGGGCGCTGGTATATAGCTATATATCTAGTGCAATTTTCACACGAGTGCGCGGAACGATTCGCCGCGCTCGATTAAATTCCCAAGAGCGCCGGCTTAAGCGCTCGCTGCACGCGTGCTCTGCTCTACTCTGTACAGCGGCCGGAGTTAATAGTTTGCGCATTAATTACGCTTATAACGAGATTAGGTGCGGGGCTGAGGAAAAAAAGCAAGTGCAGAGAAGGAGAAGCAGAGGAGAGAGAGAGAGGATAAACTCTTCTTCGCGCATCGATCGTCAAAGAAGCGAGGGAAGAGCACCGGAGAGTGGAAAAAGAAGAAGACGAAAAAAAGAAGAAAGAAGAAGGTGGAGCGCGCGCGGAAATCCGGCGTGCGCGTTTTCTCCGCAACTTTGCAAGAGAGTCTTTCTCGAGCTCGTTTTAATAAGGAAGCAGAGCAGTAGCGGCGGCGACGGAGTATAAGAGGGAAGAAGACGACTTTGGCGGTGAAGAAAAAGCGACGACGAAGAGAGAGAGAGACAGCGAGAGACGGCGACAAGGAGGAAAGAACGAGGCCGTGATTTTCGTGGCCGCGTTTTACGCTACTATAGGAGAGAAAGAGCGAGCGAGACGGATATAGACAGTGTCGGCGCTCGGCGAGAGAGGGAGAAGGTGCCGAGGAGTAAGAGCGAAGGAGAGAGAGAGAGAGAGAGAGAGAGGAGAGAGGACGCAGGCTTTTACGTAACGGAGCGACTAATTGTAAAGGAGCTATCGCGCTCGCGCGCCGGTTAATACCATGGAAGTTTCGCCGGGGTTGTGCGCTCTCTCGTCGACTCTCTCCCTCTCTCTCAGCGCGCCTGACTCCGAGCGAGCAAAAGAGACAGCCAGAGCTTATACACAGACCGAGCGAGGAGAAAGAGATAGCCCGCAAAGAGCGAGCGAGAGAGAGAGAGGGAGAGTGGAGAGAGAAACATCGCTCGTTCGCTCCCTGCCTAGTAGTATGTACTATATAGCCACAGCGGGCGTTCAAGCCAGAGTGAGACGGAGCGAGGGGAATCCCCCGGGAGTGCGAGAGAGACGGGGAATCCCCCCGCTTGGTGCGAGAAAGTGTGTATAGAGGCGGGCTCGCGTTTGTGTGCGAGACCAACAAGCGGGAATCGTTCTACGGCAGGCACACAGCTCAAGCTGACTATACATTCCCGCGCGTGTGTGTGCGTGTATGTGTGTGCTTGCTTGCGCGAGGAGGAGTAAAAAGGTGCGCGAGAGCGCGGGCTTGCGTTGCATATGCGCGCGCTCTCGGGGATAGAGAAATAAATATAGCGAACGAGTGTGCGAGAGAGCGCTTATATGCTGGCTGCGCGCACACGCGTGCACGTGCGACTGAAAGAGAGACGGCTCTGCGTGTGTGTGTGTGTGGAGAGACAATTAAGAGTGTGTGCGAGCGTGTATACAGAGCCAGAGAGAGAGCGTATAGTTAGGGGTGTAACGGGGGCACAGCGGCAAGCGGGGGACGAATATCGCCGCCGCCGCCTGCTCGCTCTCTCGCACTGTGTCTGTTTTCTGCTTTCCGTCTGTGTGTGTGCGCGCGCGTTGGCCGGAATGACGAGGAGGGAAGGCGAGGAGCGAGTATAGAAAGAGAGAGAGCGCAAGCAGAGTGTTGGTCGCGCGAGGTGGTGGGGATAGAGTTGCCCCCTCTACCGCCGGGGCCGTCAGTCGCTTCGAGGCTGCCGCCGAGAGAGGTTCGTGTGATCTCGACGCTCTCGACGCAAACGAGCCGCACACGACTCTGCGATATTCGCTCTGGGCTCTCTTCATCCAGCCAGCCTCTCTCTCTCTCTCTGCGTTGCCGACACTAAATACGCACCAGTTTTGACTCGGAGCCGTTTTTTTTTCCCTGGAACAGCAAATGTCTCTGTGTGTTGTGCGCACAACTCTGGCCGCGTATAACCTCACTTTCCTACTCGACTGGTAACGAGACAAGAATCAGAAGAAGAAGCGAAGAAGAAGGAGAGGGAGAAGCATCAAGAGTGTGCTGCTAGTGCTGCTGTGTTGTCTCTGTGTGTAGTCCGCGCCGCAAGCGGCCTCGTGCGTGCCGTGTCACGAGTTCTCAGTGTGCTGTTGTAGTGAAGCTCTCAACTCGACTCTATCGAATCGAATTAAGTGAGTGTCGCCGCCGCCGCCGCCGCCGCCTCGATCTATAAAACCAGAACACGAGGCGTTTAGCGCGCTTGGCATAGCATTCCCCCCGCTCCAAAAGCCAGCCGAGAGAGAGCAACAAGGATAGCGTCTAGTGCGCACTCTCTCGCTCACCTCGTGCTCTCTGTCTTACCGACCGAGCCCCTCTATACTTCGAAGACGCGCGTATTTGCTGCGCTTTCGCTTTCCCCCTCGCAGTAGCAGCAGCAGCGGAGCTCTCTCAGTTGCTTTCGAGTGTGCAAAGTGTTTTTCGCGAGTGTGTGTGTCGTTCCTTTTTCGCGAGGCGATATATAACAATAGCCAGCGCGCGCGCGCGCGCAAGTGAAGTGAGCCAAGGTTTCGCTTTCTCGTGCGGCGCGCTCTCTGACAGTCGCAGAGTTTCAAGCGCAGTAGATCGGAAAGCCAGAGCAGCAGCAGCAGGAGCCGCTTTACATTCGGATGGCGTTCCAACGCGGCAGGAAAAAGTCGCCCAACAAGTGCGGCTGCTCTCTCGCGCCGCTTCAGCAGCAGCAGCTCCTTAATTTCTCCGTGTGAACAAGCGTTAATCTACCTTTCGCTCTGCCAGCGCGACTGTCTGTGTGTGCTCTCTTGTTCGTCTCTTCGTTTTTTTGTTGCTCAATGAGATAAACGTGTACCTGCTCTGTGGTGAATGACAACAAGTGGTGCGCCCGCTTAGTTATACGTATATATAATAATAATAATCGATTGTGCCTGCGTTTATGTATCGAGTGTGCTTGTGCGAGGGCCGACTGTAGCTCGTTATGACGAGCGCTCGTCGCGAAAATTGACAGGACAAGCGCGTCTCCTCCTCGTCGTTTTCCGTTAGACTGCGGCTCTCCTCGCACGAGGTCAGTGCGCGCGCGCGAGCGTAAATAAAACCGAGCGCTTTGAGTGAGTGAGAGAGAAAGGCGAGATAGAGATAAGGACGACGACGGCGACGACGCTTTCCTGCCAGCAAAGGCCTGAAGTGCCGCCGGAGTGCTGTCGTCGTACCGTGGTACTAGCTCCTCGTCGAGGGAGGTGGCGGAGGAGGAGCAGCGGCCCGTGAGTCGCGGAGGCGGAGGAGCCAAGGGAGGAGGAGGAAAGACCAGCAGCTCAGGCAAAATGTACCCGAGCGCCGGAATCAATGCGGCCGCCGTCGCAGCGGCTGCAGCTGCCAGGCATCCGGTAAGTCTATACACGTGTCTGCTGGCCTTATACTTTAGTGTATATGGCTCGGCAAACTTTTGGTGTTTTTTTTTAATCTTTTTGTTGCTGATTTGATTGACTCTGCTTAAATTGTGTCTTTTTTTATGAGTGCTTATTTGAGTTTTTTTTTCGTTTTAACTTAATGCGCGGAATGAATGGCAATTTTGCGCGAGACTATGTGTAATTTGAGGATGTTGTCTTTTAGCGCTCGCGCTTTGTCGGCAAATATCGCTGACACAGATCTATACAATGATTTTACACCAATTATCAGCTGATAATGCCAAAGATACGCGTTTATGATTTTTGACGGTTGTAGTTTTTTTTACAGAAAAGCTATTATTTTCGTTCAATTAATAAGTGGAAAACAATATTGTGTGGATTATTACTTATGAAAAAACAAGCAATGTCAAATGCAATACAATTAAATGACAGTTATCAACATATTTCATTAACAATAAAACATGTTTGTTGAAAGTAATATCAGCTTGTGTGCATTGGAATCACTGTTCACAAATATTTCATAAACAGATTTCCACTTGAATAATCAGTACACTAAAAATAGTAATACAAGTTTTGTACTTAAAAAATATTGCAGTTAAAATGCTTTAAAATAATTTTATACTTCAATAACTTTTCTTGATGAGATGAAATTATTGTGATGTTAAAAAAAATCATAAATATAGTGATTACAAACATTGTCAATAACCTTGTTTTTCTAAATCAACTACTCAATGATTCATAAATTAAAATAGAACTTGGTAGAGCATTAAATAAGTGTAAAAATACTAAAAATCAGGTTAACGACTTTATTATCTTAAATTGTTTTTTAATGTTTACTAGTTGACAAACTTACTCAAATCTAATTTGCATTTAAATGTCATTTGTATTTTGAAAATATGTTTTCAAAATTAAATGTTTATTTTGTATTTGATTGTCCTTTTAATACAATTGTCAGTTATTTTTTAAATATTCTTTATTGACCTTTTAAAAATATTTATTACAATAATATCCAATGCTTATAATAGTATTGTTTATGTTGAAAAATTATTATTCTGTAAATCGTTTTATTAAAATATTTTTTTAGTTTAATAAAATACAAAATATTTTTCAAAAAACAAAAGGTATTTTTAATTTACAAAATAAATTTTTTTTAACTGCAATACAAAATTTATGTTAATCAAATATTGTGTTGTTTAATCAGATTATTTGAAGTTTGATGTTTAAAGTTGTCAAATTCAATTCATGTAAATGGCAAAGTTTTTTATAAAGAAATTATGGGTATTAAAAATTGTAATTAGTAATTAATAACATTTGCAAATTTAATTAAAAGATAAAAACCTCGTTTTAAAATTCAAATATCCAGCTTAATACTCTTTTAAAAACACTATTCTTGACATGCATGAACAGACATGTGAATTTACATAGATATAATATGGCTATTCAAACAGTTTGTTATGCAAATGGTTAAATAGTTCCAGTTAACGTTATAATTTTTAATACAGTAAACACAACTACAAATTCTCCTAGCATTGTGTTTCAAAATTTTTATTAAATTACCCCATTCCAAAAGTCCAACAAATCATCTAGTTGTAACAATTACAATCGCAATCATCTCACACATTCTTACTTTTACCGTATGTAAAATAATTCAAACATTCAAATCTCCTTTTGAAAACGCACTAACAAACTCCCTTCTCTCTCACTCGCAATCTCGCAGAGTCCCAAACCACCAAGCAACCACTTTAATCAAAACATCAGAAAAAAAGCAGCAAGAAGAAGCCGCATACACTCACACCGACGCAAACCCAGACACAGCCAAGCCCCTCCAATCTAAACTCCGTTCAACGCGCTTGTACATAAAGGCCCGCGCTCGCCATAATACATCTTTAAAAGCTCGCGTTTATAGCCGCCTACCCGCTCGCTCGCATAATCACGCATTAACTCACACGTACACAACACCTGACCGCGCGTGTTTATATACGCCCTCTCTCTCTCTCTCTCACTCCCGAGAAAACGAGGGAAATTTAACGTCCGGCGATTACCAAGCCAGAGAGAGAGGAGCGATAGATATTTAACCACGTGCGATATTATGGTCGCGCAGAGGTAAACCGATACAGTGCGCGCCAGCGGCCGGCTACTTGGATACGCGCCGGCGCGCCACATGCACGTACAGATACCGACGCACACATACACAGCAGATACAGACACGGACTAGCCGCTCGAGAGCGTGACAATTACCCGAGGCCGCGCGTTTGCGCGCTTGTTTACTCGTAATTTTCCTGCGCCGACTATTCTTTTGCAAATACACCGTTCTCTTTTTTTCCCCTCTATTTTGCAGACGCCGCTTTTTTTCTCCCGTTCCTTGGCGCTTTTTTTTATGCATTGTTTGGCGACTCCGTAAGGTTAACGGAGAGAGAGAGACGCGTCGTTGCGGTTCTGCAGTTCTTTATTTTTGCGCCGAGCGCGAAGCGAGGTTAGATTGAAAGTTTTTTAACGAGCGTCAATGAAGTTGATAGCGGCTAATCGAAGCAGCGCTGGCCGGCCTTTTTTTATTGGCGCAATTATGCGCTCGCGCTCGCGCGCGCGGAATTATGTTGCCGCGGCGGTTATCGGGCCAAGTGTGTTTTGCCTCGGGGCTTTTTAACGAGTTTTCTCCTTTACTACTGTGTTGTAATGCAATGAGCGATACTTTTTAAGCACTTTTTGCTCGAGCTTATCGATGATCTTTGTTTGATGAGGTTAAACATTGTTTCTTAATTTTAAATTATACACTGCTTGCCTATTTTAACGACTGATATAATAGATTTTATTGTTTGGATTGAAATAATATTTAAAAAATGGCCTTTTGTCGTGCGTCTCGCTAGGAAAATAGTAAACACTGACAGCTATTTTAAAATCCATAGTGTTTAATGTATTTTTTTGAAAAATATTTGCTTGCCTAACAATGTCGTAGTTAATTTTATAACAGATAAGGACTGCTGCCGAGGCATTATTAGCGCTTTATTAACTCTGGCTAATTATGTAAACATCAAATCATTTTTATTATTATTGTATATTTCTGATATTCCAAAATGAACTTTTCCGCTTGTTAAGGAAAATTCTGTCATAATTGAAAGCATTCACATGCTAATTTACCCGAAAGACAAACTAATGCGTTTAAAAGATTGACTGTGTATAATTAGCTATAATCAAACCTTTAATTTCTAGGCCATTATTCAAAGCATTGAAAAGCTCAATGCTATCGATTAATCATTAAGCGGCGATACGAAAAATCATAAATTTTTGAACCGTGCTTTTTTTCACAATTGACGCTCAAATTGATACACAATTTCATTACTAAACAAAGACGCCCAATCAGTGACGAGGCTCTTTTTATAACACGAGGAAAAAAGAGCAGACTCATAAAGTAAAGTTGTTTTCTAATGCGTCTATCAATCAAAGCTGCAAAATCACAGAAACGTAAATATTTTTCCCCACAATAATTTGTAAAAATGTGAGCAGAAGAAGGGCGCAGAAATGCGTGCGTGCATCGCTTTATAAAACGAAAATCAGTTTACTTTCCCCCTAAGCATTATTTCCTTCTTGTGTGCCGTGAATATATTACATATATACACATAGTACAGGGCTTTTTACGATATTTTCGACCCTGCGGCGAATTTTCGATTGGGGAAATATGATTCTAGGACTGGGCAATTTGAAGCAACATCAGGCTTTATCCCAATCTATTATTGAGGTTTATGACTGATATTAAATCATCAAATATGAAAAAGCAAAAATTTTTCAGCAAAATTTAAATATAAAAAATGAACTATAATCAGAATAACCAACAATGTAAGTACCAACTGCAAAATGGTAAGATATTATTGACCTGGAAATCAGTTACTATAAGTATGAATCAAATAGAGGCAAGTATATTAGTCTATTTACTTAATTTTTGTGTTTATGGTAAGATAATAAAAAAATGACATTAAGGTTCACGTTATAATTTATTTAAGCAATTATCAAAAATACCAGGTATTCCTATATTTCACTCATATTTTCATTCAAATAATAATTTAAAAAATAATTCACCCTTTTTTTCACAAAAAACAATAAAGTGTTAGATCTTTTCTCTAAATTAAAAATTAAATAAAAAAAATTTCAAAAGATGTATTTGCTTAAGTACCTATAGCTTACATTATATGCAAACAATAGTTTAACGTCCTCTGAAAACCAGTTTGAACTACATACTATAAAAGCATTGAATAATCAATGCTGATGGTTACTAAAAAATGTGTAATACAAAATTTCTTTTATAGCAATATTATCACACCAAACAAAGCGTTCCACGTTATCTATCATTATCTAACACCCAATCAACCCAGTCGAAAGCAAATTACAATAAAGTTGTCGAAAAGCCCTAGCAAAATCAAACTCTAAACATCCATAGCCGGGGCAAAACAGCCCCGTCGAACTTTGTAACGAAAAGCAGGTATATCACCGGCACCGGATCTCCGAGCAACCAGATCCCTCTAAAATATCCCGTGCGCCTCGGTATAGGTAACTCAATCTGGAGCGAAGCTTTGGCGGCGGAAGGAAGCGTTCGGGCCGTGTAGAGCGCGGGGGCTTTGTCGTGTGTACATCGAACGTCCCCCGTAATACGCGGCGGTGTGCCGGCTACTACGTGACTCTATCTCCGCCATGTCGCATAATTCGCCCGAGTATATACACACATGCGCCGGCAAAGTGCCCCGGACACGTGTCGTCCGCGCGCTTCTCTCGTGCGCGGCGCACGTGCCCCTCGAGTGGCGATATACAGAGCGAGCGAGCCTATCTATACGGGAGATTCGAGGCGGCTCGACTAAAACTAGCGTATCGACGCCAAGTGGACGGCCGGGGATGCTAAATTTCCGTGAGAATGAGAGGGGCGAGAGGGAGTTTCGCATTTTCGATTGTTATTTGACACTTTGACGGGGGGAGAGATGAGGCGCTGGGAATTTGATGAGGTGAGCAACAGATGATTGAATTTGGCAGCGGACTAGTGCGTCTTTGATAATTCTGGATCATAAAAATTATTCGTTAAAATTATTTAATAACCATGAGATTTAAATTAACTGAGAGTGAAAATATTTGCTCACTCACAGAACTTGTAAATCTCTATTCTATGTGAAAGCCAGAAGACAAGTTAGTAATCTAAAAATTAAACGTTCACAGCGTGATCTGCGATAAGTATTATGATTTAGGTTATTTTTAACTCAAATCAATATTTAAAAAATTGTTTTGTGTATATTAGACAGCCTTGAAAAAGTCCGAAAAATTCAAATTTTTAATTCAAATTTCTTTTTCAAATGTAATGAAATAATAAATAAATTATTTTTGCGAAATTTTAAATTAAAATCATTCGAAAACTCCGAGCAAAAAACTTCATTTTAATTTATTGAATGAAGGTTGTGACTTAAATTATATGTGATTCAATTGTATTAGAGGAATGTCATTCATCCTTTGAGTAAACGTGGCTCTATGAACAGTTTTAAAGTATGCGATCAGATATTTATTTGTCTAATCGTAAAGGTGATAACTACATCCAGAAAAGAGTAGTTAATAAAAAAAAAAGATAATAATGATTCATTCAACAATTGATATAACCTGTAAAAGAAATAAAAAAATAAAAGAATCATGACCGCATCCGTGTGTAAAGCAAACACGAAAATAAGCGGTTTGTATATAAGATGAGGCGGTGTGTGATATAGAAGATAGGTCTGTAGAGACAACGACCTGTACATGCGGCCAGTACATAATCAGAAGATAAAGTGAGAAGATACGCAGATGATCGTGCACCATCAACCGATAAGTGGCGCGGATTACTTAGGATGCATACATTTTTTTTTTAATAAATGTCTTTTTTTATAATAAATGATAAATTTAGATTAGAAAAAATTTTTTTCTTAAATATTAAATCATTTGATTATTAAAAAATATTTAAATGTAAATCAAAATCAAATTCTTTATTAAAAAATCTAATTATCAATAGGTCCGTATTATTCTTTGAATTAAAAATTACGCGAGCGCAATGAAAAAGTAATAACGGGAGCAGTGTGCACAACATAAAGGCAAAAGAACAATATTCATAGAACGTTTTTAACAGTCATCGACATGATCGGCCGCTCGATAAAACAGCACTTTGTTCAATATTTACGAGTGCTCACTGACTAATCCTCTTTCGCTGCGCCCCTCTCCTCGCCTGTGTAAAACACACGCGGATGAAAAATTGAACGTTAACCCTCAAGAGCGCATACACCAGCGCGCGCGCTCGCGCCTCTCTACCCCCCTACGGTCGAGAAAAAAAAAATAAAAAAAATCACGCGCAATCAAATCGCGGAGAATGATTTTTACGTCAACCACCGCAGAGAGAAAGAGCGCCGTATTGCGTGAAAGTAAACATCGGCGCACGTGCAGACTCTCTGTCTCTCTCCCTCGCTACAATAACGATAAAACCATGTTCACGACGCGAGTCAATATCCGCTCGCTCTCTCATTCGTGTGTGCGCAGCGCGCCCCATACCAAAATTACTTTGGTCACCCTCTCTTTTTGTCCCTCCCATAGTGCTCGCGCTAGAGCGAGAGAAAAAGAGAGAGAGAAAAGGGTCGAGGAAAATTAAACGGCTTCGACTTAGCGGTGCGCCCTACCCTCCCTGAAAGACCCATCCACGAACAAATAATGATTATGGTAATAATAATGTTGGGAGAAGGGGGGAAGCGCCCTCTTTTACCACCCTGTGTGATCGCACCCCTAAATGCGCGCCGGATGTGGCGCGCTCGGCTAAGAGAGGACATATAATGCGCGTAGCACGTGGGGTGAGAGCGTGCGTGTGTGCGTCTATGTATATATGTAGGGCCGTGAAAGGGCTGTTGCGCATAAGGGGCTTTGATTACCCGCTAGTGCGCGCGCGCGCTTCTATTCTGCCGCTGTCTCTCTCACACGTTTTCGCGCGCAATTCGCCTTTATTTCTTTCTTCTTGGGTGTGTACACCTTTTTTGTTTATGCTGGGGCTTATGGTGCTTCAAGTTTTGATTTTTGAGGGATGGGGATGTTTGCAACCCCATGTTGCCCGTGTGGATAAAGAGGTGCACAAAGCCAGTTATGCTGGTTGAGTGTATGTATAGTTGCACCTTTTATTGTTTCTTTTTTTTTGGACTTTTTTTGAAGAACCACAAGCGCACTTTAAGGTTGGTTTGAATATAGTTATTTTATTTCGCTTCATTGTTAAATACGAAGTATACCTTTTGCAATAAAAGAATTTAAGAAAATCTGTTAACGCGACAATGTTAAGTAATCACTGGAGTTATCACCTTCATACAATTTACATTTCAATAAATTCTATAATTTAAATAAATTTTAAGTAAATAAAATAATACACAATTAACAAAAATTAATTTTTAATAACAAAAGAAGATACTACGCTACCAAAACTTTAGTAAACAAGAACGCGGGAAAAGACGATAATTTCGAAACACCCGACCTTCGCCGCATTATACAAGAATCGTCGACGTCGTCGTGGTAAAGCATGAGCAAAAAAAAAAGAGCCTGCGGAGACGCCAAAGAGAGGGATAGCCCGGCGCGCGGAGTTTGCACAAGACCCCCTCGATTCGGCAAATATTGATACTTTTAATCGGCCTGTTTAGAGCCCGCCTTAGCAGAGAGCGGAGGCGCAGCTCCCCCTTCTATTTCGCGATCCGCTGGCTGTTTAACGCGCGGAACAAATATGCACAGCTGAAAAAACCCTCGCATGCTTCTTTTAGCGCGAGCGCTCGTTTATCTTCTTCTACCTTGGCTGCGTGTGGTTTTACCGCTTGCGATCGTCCTCGATCGATTTCGTCTGCTCGATCTTTCTTTTTCTCTTTGCCGATCTTTCTGGCCTGGCTCTCGGGCTTTATTTTTTTCGGTCCTGCGCGTGGTGGCAAGGAATTAGCATCGAATATGTGTGAGCTCAATTTATTCGCGTGTACGTAACCGTTGGGTAAATGTTTGTTTTTCATTCGCTATTTTATTGTTTCAAATTACTTGCGAGCTTTGTGGACTTTGACTATTTGATGCTACGCTAAATACTGCGTGATTCTAAACATGATACTTTGAATAAATAATATTATCTAATTAATCAGACGTAATACAAAGATTGATAAACTCAAGGTAAACGTAAATATGAAACAATGGTATTCTTCAATACAATAATCCCTTATTTGGTCGCACAAAAAAATCTTTATGAATTCTATAAGATAACGAATAACGTATAAACATCTACAGCTATTGTAGGTCTCTAACATTATTTAAACAAACCCTTTGGGAAGTAAAAAAATCCCAGCACATCCATTAACGTGAAAAATCGAGAGATGAAACGAGCCGACACAATATCTCGGCCAGTAAGCAACGTGACTTCCACACCGTATTACGGATCCCGTTCGACACCTTCCCCCCCGTCAGTCTCCCCTTATTCGCCACTCCAAATATAGCCGACGACAACGACAAGGAGAGGCGCAAGAGCAGGGCGACAGAAAGTGCCGCGAGCAAGAAAAGAGAGCCAGCCGGGGCCCTACGGCGGAGAAAAAAAATTGAGCCTGCTCAATGGCAGGTGCTGAGCCAATAAGCCGCGGCGACGTACAGTGGCTCGAGGGGTGGCGCGGAGCAGCGGCTGAAACGAAATCCCTTTTCCCGCCAAAATAATCCCTCCGCAGCGCACAATGGCCGGAAACGAGCCCTCGGGTCCCCCTGCTTACGGCTCTCTAACTCCCTCCCCCCGCTCCGGTCTAAAAGCCCCGTAAATTGGTCCACTAGCTGGGGCAAGACTTCCACTGGAGAGAAAAGGAGAGAGAATAAAGTGTGCGCTCGCTCAGTCTCTTTATGTCCCTCGTGGTTTTCCGTCACTGCCCCTTCTGTTTTTCCTACCGTACAACACACGTTCTACTTTTTTAGCTTTCTCGTGCGGGTATTGTTGCTGTCTCTCTCTTTCTCTAACGCGCGTGGCTGTCTTTTTGACGATAAATTCTTTATGATGCTACGTTCTGCTTCAATTCATTCGTACATTTACTTTGGTTATAATGTTATTAGAAGATATATAAACTTGGGTGTAATAAAATTGTCGATGTATATCTTCTATATATTTTAATAATTTATAAATATAATGCAAATGCAAATACAAATATAATGCAAATATTAAAGCTTATAGACCATGACCTAAAATTAATTACTATTCTATTTAATTTAACCTAGGGTCTTATAACTATGGTCTAACCAGGAAATTACTCCAAAAAAATATCACTGCAAAGGACAATATCACAAAAAGTTAATATACTCTAAATATTATTTTAATCTGTCACAGTACAAAACTTTTTTATCCATATAGCATGTCCAAAAAAAAGACCGATTACAGGTATATAGCACGCCCCAGAAAGATGAATCGAAGCTAAGTTAGCGAGCGTCGGGCTAGAAAAGGTGCACATATATACATATATCGGGCTATTGCAGCCGACTCTCGCAGCCAGCCCCTCCAGCCTCTTTCGCGCTCACGGGGCCATTTTAGCTCTCTCGCCTCTTTTTTTTCTCTTCGCCACTCGCGTACACGGGCTTTTTATCCAGCTTGCGCGTGTGCAGCTTCCATATATAGAGAGGGGCGCATATATACGCCGCCGCTGCTCTCCTAGTCAAGAGGCTCTCTCCCTCTCTCTCTCTCGCTCGCTTGCTAAGCGTTCGGGACATAAGCCATTGTGTGCGCGCCGGGGCGCAATTGTATTTACGTCCGCGAGCACCGAGAGAGAAAGAGAGAGAGAGAGAGAGTAGAGCTCGTGCGGAAAAGAGAGAGAGAGAGAGAAATTGAGCTGGGGTCGTTCCGGCTGTTTCTCTCTTTCTCCTTTTTCTCGTTTAAATAACTCTCGAATTACCTCCGCGCGCGAGCGCGCTAAGTTCGCTCTTTGCACCGCTGCTGCCGTTGCTTTATTCTTTTGCGGCACACACACACAGTCTGGCGCTGCTCCGCGCACTGCTCTTTAGGTGCTGCCTTTTATTGCTTCCCCGTAGAGGAAGTGAAACGCAAACTTGGGGATTTCGATGGAAAAATATTAACTCAGGCGCGCGCGAGCGCATACGTATGTTTATCGCGGTCTGTGCTTTCAGCTCTGTACGGCTCTAAGTTATTCTAAAGATAAATTTTCGAAAATCTTAATGTTTTAGTACGAGTTGATATATTGTAAAGCGGTGGGTTGTTACTTCCTCATACCTTTATTGAATATATAAACAGACACTGAAATACAATCGATTGAATATTTAAGCAGCAACTATTTCGTAACTACAAATTTTCTAAAATTAGGAATCAATATTTGAAAATAGTGCGGTCAATCCATTTTCATTAAGACCCACCGCACGACCGTAGCAATTTTCAATACCTCGTAGCCACACTCGGCTTTTATAAGCACATTCTTAGCCCAGAATTTCGCCTCTCCTAAAACAAAACTCGTACACCCTTAACGATCCAAAACAGGGAAAGAGAGATTTCAGCAATTTTCTTGCCCTCCCACCCACGCACACACGCACATATTGTTACGCTTGAGCGGCTTATGTGCGCGGAAGTTGCGAGTCTTGGATTAAGTTCCGCGAAAACAAGGGGATGTACGGGTGCTCACCCTTGCTTGCCACGAGGATTTTACTCCGGGCTTTCTGCTCGTGAAATTGTTATCGCATACTTCCAACTTAGTGCGGCCGGATTTTCGCGGATAATGGAGAGGGACCGAGGCGTATCGGTTCGCAAATTTATTAATTCTGCGTGGGAGACTTTCAAGGAGCCGGAATCTCCGCGTGTTTCGGATTTTCTTGGGGGCTGCTTTCACATGCTGTGGAGAGAGTTTTATTTTAAAGTTTGAGGAAAGATTTTATAAAATATGCCAAGGCTTTTAAAATTGTCATTTTAAAATACACTGTTTACTTATTAAAGTTTAATGTTCACTGGTTATTATTAAAAATGTAAGAGGTAGTTAGTATGATTTTACGATGATTTTAAGTTTGCTTGAAATAGTAAATTATCCCTGACAATATTGCTAAGTAAGAAAATTGAGCACCATTACTACATTCCAATAAAAGTATTTCTTCAATGGAATGACAATATCTATCAGTAATTCTCAATTACAATTACCATTAAACATTTTATTGTCTTGAGAAAGTGTTTTTATAGTAATGTTTTTCTGACCTCAAGATCTACAATTTCCACTTTATTTCGATAAAACAATTTTTATTATTGATTTATTTACAAAGATATTTTCCGCTGCTCGAAAATATCCAGTCGATCGTTTAGAAACTTTATGGCCGGCAATAAATAAAATCCTCATTCGCAAGACCAACTCCTATAATTCCAAATCACGTCTCGTCTTGTTCAATCGGAGGTAAAAAAAAGACTTTATTGTCCAATGAAGTGTCGAAAAAGGAGGTCGATTATTCAACCGCCTAAGCGATTATTGATTTAATCATATCAAATTCTTCACATTAAAAATTAATCCATTGATATCGATTTTTTTTATTTTTCTACTGTTACAATGTACAATTTGTAAAATATTTGCGGAAAAAAGTAGTTTTCTGCTTCGATAAATACATCAATACATACTTGACCGAATTTAAAATTGTTAAATCAAATAGAAAAGGCTTGAGCACATAGCAAGTAAAGCTTTAATGACTTAATTAACAAATTCATGTAAAAAACAATCTCCATCGGCGTTTTAATTAAAAGGTTATACATGCCCCAGAGCGCATAAATACAGGCAACCCTCGAGGAAATTTACAAATTGTAGCAAATTCCCAAACGGTTATTACTTAATCTTAGCGCGTTTCCATCGAGCCAATCTAGCTCGCACATATAACTACATTTTCCTCGACTCAAATTACACGACAATCAGGCAAGCCTTCGCGTGTGTGCGCACTAAAGTCCCCTCATCTCTACACCCAGACACCATGTATCAAGTCACCCACGCCCACGAGCTTCAGTTCCGGAAAACGATCCATTATTGATTTCCCCGGCACACAAAAGTCGAGGGAGGAGGAGTGAGAGAGAACGAGAACGAGAGAGAGAAAGAGAGAATCGATCCTGTCGCTTCCATTGCCCGGAGCGAGACGCTCGTTTTTTTTCCTCGCCCAACGAGTAGTAGAGAGAACGCGCCCGCGAAAATTACATTCGCCACCGATACGGCCTGTCTTTACGTGTATGTGCGCTGGTGCGCTTCAAGAGTGAGAAGGAGAGCGAAAAAGCGCTGGCTTTATCCGCTGGCGAGCCCAGCCAGCAGCGAGAGATATATTCGAAGGCGCGACTAACGATCCGTGAAAATCGAAGGCTCTGCACACACACACATACACCTACACCACAGTATTCTCTTTCTTCCCCTCTTATATTCTATATGCGATGGAGCGGTTCTTCCGTACGCATCGCACGACTTCCCGCTGACCAGCATTACCGACTATCTGTTGGCCGCAGGAGAATTTACATGGTAACGTGTGTCTGGGTTTGGACGAGCTTGCTGATTTTTGACTAAGAGATTTGCACTGGAAAGATGTTGCTGACTCATCGGTTGATCTTTTATTAGCTATTCGTTTGTTCTGCCTGGATTTCTGAGGCGTGGAATCCTGTGTATTTTGAAGGAAGAGTTCTTTTGTAGATCAATCGATTTATGTTGTTACAATTTTGATTGTGAACAAAACTGAATATTGCTATTTTCGGTGATGTTACAGAAGAATTGACGTTACGATTCGAAACTTGATTAAGCTATTTTGCCAGCAAGCTGCAGTTGCGATTATAATACATTACTGTATTGGTACACTTGCTGGTCGTTATCAAACATCGATAAGAATTGTACACAACTAATGGCTCAACATTATCAAATGTCTAGTCTCAAGAGTTGATTATATCCTGTATTCAATTTATACTCGATAATAGTAATATCTCATTGCTTTAATACACAGACCTCGGATGACAACTAATAGTTCTGGTATTGAAAAATATGTTGCAGATAATCTGACCTCTAGTATGAGATTGATGCTGATATCAGATAGGTTTATTATGGATGTATTAGTGTTATCATGGGCATGGCTAGATCAAAGATTATGTTTCGAATGTTTATGTGCAAAAGACTAAAAAAGCTGAAAGAACTTTTTAAGTCAACGTGGTTACAATATTTTGTTTCACACTCTGAAATAAATTACTGTAATTTAATCTGCGGTGTAACTTAATGTTATTATCTTCTACAAAGTAAAGGAAGGGATTAGCTAAAGTAGATAAGCTTAAATCTTTAATTTATGTTAGGGTTTGTCAGCAAAATTCCACAAACTTACATTTTTGAGTACGATTATCGTATCATGTAAAAATTTTCTAAATGGCAAAACTTCGGCTATAGAAAAAGGTACATTAATCGTAAACCGTGTATATATATTGCCATTGTAACTGACCACACATCGTCCTTATTAATTCCCCTGATGTACGCCCACAATATATATATACACACACTTTATTTAATCGTCAAGCGTGCGCAACACATTTCACCGGAGCACAGGACTATCCGTTTTTATTCTCTCTCCGCGCACGTTTCGCATCCCCACGCGTTCCTTTCTCATTCTCTTTCTCGTTTTCCACCCACCTTTCTCTTCCTCTCTCTCTCTCTTTCACTTTCTAACGCAGCCTGTACTAGAAGAGCAGCGAATGTATTGCGTAATTAGCCGGGAAAGCGAGTGGAATATAAAAAAATCGGCCGTTTCGGGGCACAAGCGAGATAACGTGCTCGGGGGCTAAAAAGAGCGAGCGTATAAAGCTGAGCGAAAAAGAGAGAGGAAGAGAAAGAGAGAGAGGAAGCCCTTCGGGGGATTGTGCGTCGTCGTCGTCGGCGAGCGGTAGAATGGCACTAATTGGCATTAGGACTGGCAGTTTGTCGTGCCTCGAACCCTAAGCGTTTTTCTTTCTTTTATCTCTCTTTTCCTCTGTAGCTCCCGACTGTTTTCTCCTCTCTCAATTTAATCAGTAGGCGTCGCGCGTTTCTCTCTGCGCTACTTCTCTCTCTCTCTCTCTCTCTCTCTTTCTCTTCCTCCCACTCGCTCTCGAGCTTCTTAAGATGTGACTAGCGCGCGCGGGCAAACAACGAAAATTCCACCGGAAGGCGCGGAAGGCGAGGCGCGCGCGCGTGCTTTATTTTCTCTTAACGAGGGAGAATCGAGGGGGGAAAAAGTCGAAGGGGACAAAGAGTATACGGCCGTATCATCAATTTCATGAATTTTCATTATTAAAATATTAAAAGGGTAAATCTGCACGGCAATCTTCAATTTAGTTAATCTATTCTCCTTACGATTCTCTCCAAAGAGAGCTCGAAAGAGGAAATTAATTAAAAATTAGTGCTTATAAACAATCTAAGGAAAACAATGTTTACTAATGCATGCATTCTAATAACTCAAGCCGCTAACGTTCCCGCATCAGCCGTAGATATAATGAAATCCGCTGTGAAACGAGCGATCGAGCTCAATAAAAAATAATATAAATCAACGGCTAGAAAACATTAATGAAACCGTCCACTTTGCAGCCACTTCATCATCGTCGCGACAAAATGAAAACATTCTGGCGCAGTCCCTCGCGCTGTTCTCTCTTTCTGTCTCTCTCTCTGGCGCGCCACATAACATAATTTCCAGCGTGTATACATTATCAATAATTACAAGCGCTTTGGGAGTGGAAAAATAAACAAGACAGCGCACTCGAAGGTGTAAAGCAGAAACGCCCACGTAAGCGCAAGAAAAAGAACCGCGGAGCTGTGTACGTTCTCAATCAAATTAATTGAGCGAGCGAGCGAGAGAGAGAGAGCGAGCATTCGCGCAACTGATTTGTATCTCGCGGGGATATGTATCGTTAAGAGCGCGATAATTGCACACTGAAAAATGCATGTAGGAGAGGCAGACAGGCTCTCTCGGCCGAGAATAAACGCGCTCTTAGTCTCTCGCACTTTCGCCTTCCTCTTTCATCGGCGCGCTGCGCGCGCTTTAAAACCTCCTCGTTGTCGTTCGGCCCGCTGATTTACGGCCGGCTGCGTGGGCGAGCTGCGGCGATGATTACGTCGGCAAGCGCGCAGCAGCCGCCGAGCCAGCCTAGTCTACTTATAATGCCGCGGGATGAATGTGTTTGTACGAATGCGTGCACGTGCGAGCGTACGTGTCTGAATTCCTCCGAGTGAATGCTCTTTTGTCCGGAGAATCTGGGCTTCGATATCTCGAAGATGTTTTTGCTTGGAATCGAGTGACGAATCACTCTGTTGGGCTGCTGATGTTTTATTTGCGCTCGCTTGTGTTTTTATGACTGCGCTGCGGTTTTTTAAACGGTTGAGTGTAGGAATATGCATAACAACAATGCGAGTGTGGGTATGTATAAGCAATTTACTAGAATCGAATAAAGTGAAGGTAATTGAACGCTTATTAAGAGTCACGTTGAGCTTAATTACCACAGCGCTACTCGAGCGATCGATGATAGATTGAGAAAGAAACCGATATACGAGCTTCCGATTCGTTCTCTCTCAGCCCCGAGTTGAATGCAGAAAACGAGTCGTATACTTATATAGGTATATCACGTGCCAAGTAAATGGTTCGCCGTACGCTGGAGTAGCTCGTGCTCCGCGCGCTCGATCGAAATCTTCTATTCATTGTTCTTAATTTTTTGCAATTGATATATATGGCACTTCAAAGAATCGCTGCCGCCGGCGAGCCCAACATGAAAAGATCGCGCTAGGAGGTCACGCTTTGATTTCTATTCAGGCGCTGAATATCTAGGCTGCTCGAGAGCTCGCCAACGCCGCGCTCGAGCCTTTCGACGAATTTGTTTCTTTGATGTACGGCTTTTATAAACAGAAAAATTTATAGCTCGTACAGAGAGAGTCGGCTTTATTGACGCGTTGGAATTCATTTATCTTCGATTTCTGCTTCGCTTGGCTTCGCACGTTTACGTCTCTCTCTCTCGCGCTGACCCTTTGATATGATGATGCGCGCCTGCGTCAGAAATCGATCCGGTGTTTTGATTTTAAAATAAAGTCCGAGTCATTTCGAGAGAGCCAAGGGTATGAAAATTGCCCACAGAGTTTATTTTCATTGCCGCGTGCGCCGGAGTCCAAATATTACTAGCGCCTTAAATAAATAGAAACCGTATTTGTTTTCGAAATAGTAGATATTGCAAGTGGTCCCGTGATTTTGATATATTTAATTATACCGAGCGTTTGATCCGAGACAATCGTTTAAATTATCATCGTTATATAAACGAAAATACGACAATCCATTAATCTTCATAAAACATTCGAGAGTCAAATCCATCGACGCATTAAACGATCTTGAGTAAAGCCCCTCGAGCGACACAGGCCGAGATCCCTTCCAATTAAAGGCCAACTAATCACGCCGTTACAGCGAGTCCCTCACTCCATCTCTAAATCTACACTCGTATAATTTTTCCTCCGCTCCCGGCCTATCGCCGTTAAAATCCCTTCTCTCTCTCAGCCAACGCCGCGGCAACATAAGCCTCGATCGGTTAATCCGCGTGTCCACTTCCATAATTCGCGTGCTGCCGCTCTAGTCGGGGCGCCTCGAGCGATAAAGCGACAATCGATCGAGGCATCCTGAGAAAATGGCTCGTCCGTGTACGGAGCTCTAGGAGAGAGATAGGCCGCAGCGTAATAATCCAGTGCGGCGGCGGCGGCGGCGGCGTTGACCGAGCGTCGAATGGAAAATTGGCACGTAAACGCCGCGAGTATTATTCACCGCTAATGGGAAGATGAATGCCGGAGATAAATTCGCCGCTGCGCGAGCGCAGGTAGTACCCGGCCATTATAGGCGCCCGCAGAGGTAACTCTCTGCCTTCTCTCCGCTCTATCTCGCTTTGCCCCCCCCCCTCCCCTTTAGCATCGCTCGCTCACGCGGGCGAATAACCGAGTTTACGACCTCGCGCGCTAAACTGCGATTTCCACTCTCTCGCGCTCGCGCGCTCACGTATTACGAGCCATTCTCTTGCTCGTTCTCTCTCTCTCGCTCTCGCTCGCTCGCTCTCTTTGTGCCTTTGGATCAATTTTATTCTTTTCGAGTTCTTTACTCTTGGGTTGAGAACTTGAGGAGGAAGTGCTGTTGCATCCAGGATAAATATTATCATGGAATGTTGCTTCGATGTTGGTTCCGTATTTTAACAATTAAATGCTTTCTATTCTTTGGGGTTTTATAGGGGCCAAGAATAGAGCTGAGTGGTTTACACTATTTAATCAAGATTTATTATCAAAGGAAACAACGGCGTTTTAATTCGGTAACCCGATTTAAATGAAAATTCCGTTTTAATCCGTAACACTAGCCGAGAAGTTACACCAAAGCTCAACTATACGTGTGTAATACAACGCAAAGTTTTAACAACGGTCAGGGCGCTAACCAGCCAGGAGAAATTATTCAAAAGCTCTGCTTGATCAAACTCGACTGGCCGGCTGAAAAAGCAATTATTACACGCTATCCCTCTGTAACAATTCATCCTTTAAATCGTTTCACCTAAGTACACAGAGACATCGAGAGAGGAAGTTTGTCGACGCACATTGCAAAAGTGTCGCCCTGCGTCACAGCCATCTCCTAGCCACACAGACAGAGAAAGAGAGAGAGAGAGAGAGAGAGTCCAGTAGGGCAAAGAAGAATAGCGCGGAAAGAAACAATCGCGGAACGAACATCCCATACTACTCTTTCTCTTATTCAAAGTGCATAGAGGATCCAGCCAGCGCCTGCAGTAGGCTCCGACTCTCTGTGTGTAGCTCGCGCGGGTGCGCAGCTTCGCGGAATCGAGAATTGAGAACGAAGCGGAATTGGTTAGCGAACGAACGAACGAACGAACGAACGGCGCGCAGCGCAGAGAGAAAACGCGCTGGTGCTGCTGGTGCTGCTGCTTCTCGCTGCAAATATTTGAACGTTTTTCGACGGTATCCATGACGACGTCAAGCCTTACTACAAGCGCGCGCGGCGGCCTCCATCCCCCGGAACGAACGAACGAATGAACGAACGAGAGCGCGCAAGCGGCAACGAACATCCGGCAAATATTTGCACGGGCCAGGGTTTGCGGAAAGCCCGGCGAGCTCGCTAGCTCGCGAAAGTAGACGACGAGCCTCTCGAAATCCCGAAGGCCGCGAATCGAGAGAGATAGAGAGCGACCAGAGAGAGAGAGAGGAGAGACTTTGTGCGCGAAGCGTTATTCAGCCAGCTCTCGCTCTCTGTCTTTCTATCTACGAAAAACCGACTGGCTTCGAGTGTGTGCGCAGGATGGATAGGTGAGCGCGGAGAAATTTCATGCTAGAAGTACCTCGTGTGTGCTGAATACTCGGGCTTTGCATTCGTTATCGTGTAAAAAAAATATGTTTTTTCCAATGACGATTTTTTCTGGGTTTTTCGAGACCTTTTTTTTGCCGCTGGTGTAACGTGAAATTATTTGATTAGAAAAATAAACAGAGAGCGCAACAGTGTTGCGAGTATTGAAAATACTTACCAAAATTTTGGTATATCGAAAATTTTATTTTTGTTTACATTTTTATTACACAAGAAATATTGTAGTTTCATTTTATATTTGTTATTCAATATTACATGCAATTCTTGTTTAAATACATGCATTTCAAAATTCCGCTCGTTTGATGAGTTTTTACCGCGTTGACAAACCAAAAATTACAGCCTCACATTATTATATCCATAAATAATAAGCAAAAAAGTTAGCCACAATTAACTTTCAGCAGCAGCAAAATGTATATAACTTGACCTTACATTAACAAAAGCGAGCTCATTGCTCTCGATCGTTTTCATTCTCTCCGTTAATAGCCCCCATTGTTGCTTTACATATGGCCCTTTATTTTGGACTCGACGCAGCTCGCACACGCGACGGCCCCAACTTTGTACATTCACGGCCGATACTCCTTATTCATCTGAGTGTGTACGACCTGAACGAGCGCGCGCGGCCGGGGCGCAACCCGCCAATGACGGATCAAATTTAATCTTATTTTTATTCGATGCGGATGAAAGGACGCTCTTATCTCTCTAAGCTCGTGCTTGACCCCTCCCCTTGGGCTTTTGTCGTCGACGCTCTCTCTCTCTCTCTCTCTCCTTCTCTCGACACAAGGACTTTTTCCGCGTGTATTTGCTCTCTGCCCGCTTTTTGTTCTCTGCTTCTCTCCTTTGACTCGTCGTTAATAACCACTCGAAAAGTCGCACAAAAAATAAGAGCGCACGGTAAAAGAAACACCTTGTATGGATCGATTTTTTTTCACTCTCTGTACTACTATTTTGTGAGCATTGTTGCTCTTGTAAATAACGGCTATGCGGATAAAGTGCAATTCACTCTGTGTGATCCATATGCGTTGTTAGTTACGTTGGTTTTGAGTCAAGTCATTGTGTATAAGCAATAGCGACTGCATAATGAAGACTTTTGAATTTATTATTTTACTGAAAATATAAAGCAGACATACTTAATCCTCGAAAAATAAACGAAATAGAAGCTTTGATCCAGTCCATAAACAATTCTACCAGCAAAGTAAGCAGTCATCTTACGATTATTATCCGACTCATTGATTACCAGGACAACTCGCCTACTCTATGATAGGTCTATCTTTCCCACTCTCATAGGCAACCTTTGTTTCTCAGGTCAGTTCCCATACAAGCCCCAGCATCATCCAAGCGGAGGACGATAAAGAGAAAAATATAGAGCGAGCGGTAACATCACGAACTAGGGATAAAGCGGAGATCGCAATTTTCGAAGTCGACCTTTGGGTATATGCACACCGCACATACACACTTAGACAACAGCCGAGCGCGCGAGAGAGAGAGAGAGCGAGGAGCCGTGAGCGAGATGTATATCCCCCTTCTCGGTCTCTCCACGGTCGAGGGTCTCGCTCTCGGGCGTTAAGCTAAATTAACATAAGAGCGTGTGTGCAAACAGCAGCGCGAGGGTAAGCGAAGCGAGAGAGCGTGAGCGCCCCAGCTATATACAGAGCCAGATAGAGAGAGAGAGAGAGAGAGAGAGAGCCGAGTGCCAGATAGAGATCACGGCTGTTAGCGAACGATGGGACGAAGCAGACAAGAGCGAGAGAGAGAGAGAGAGAGAAGGAGAAGGGTGGGAACACGTGTCCCTCACTGAGATAGTTAATTACTCGTTTGTGCGCCGACCGAGGGAGAGATGCTGTGAGCTGCTGCCGAGAGAGAAAGAGAGAGAGAGAGAGAAGACGAAAGGGACCGAGAACGATGATGGAGGCAAAGCGAGAGAGACGCCCGGAGTGGGACAGCCAAGGAATGAGGGAAATGGAAGACCTACGTGTGTGTGTTCGTGGATTCGCGTTGGAAATGTCTCTTGGACAATTGGATAAACTTTTCTTTTATTTTTTTTTTTAAAGGAGAGAATTCATCTTTATTTGATGCTATTTGTAAACTTATTGAAGTGGTAGAGTTTTTTCGGTCATGTTAACAAAATCATGTTCATGTTTAAATTGACGAGTTATTAAGTCGTAATTTTGAGGAGCTAACAAATGTATGTTGTATCATTATATAAAGAAGTTTACAGAATAAGCACGCAAAGAAAAAAAACAATAAACCAATAAGAAAAACAGACGAGCACGCCACCAGAAAAAACAGTAAAAAAGAAACAGGAACGATAAAAAAAAGTAGGGCCTTGTGCAGCCAAGGGCTTCCAAGTCCAAAGCAAAAGCAACAACAGGCGGTGGCGAAGAAGGCAAGAGGTACGAAAAAGGTACACATAGAGGAGGCGAAAAACGAGGATGAGGTTAATGATATACATGGGGGCTACCGTACAACACTACCGGCGGCAAAGGCACGATCCCATCTGCCCTTCTCTCTCTCTCTCTCGCTCGCTCAGCCAACGTCGACCAGATACCTTCCTTATAATCTAACGCCGCGCCAGACCGGCCCTGTGTTGTCGCTCCTTCCCTTTTACCCTAGCCAGCCATATTCCCCGGTACGTGTGCAGCAGCACACGAGCGTCGGCTTTGTGTGTTTAAGTCGTCACGCGCGCCAGACTCTCTCTCTCTCACACACACTGTGTGTGTGACTGATTGCTGTCGTGCGTTGCTGCAGCGCGCACCGAGTGAGAGATTTATCATTATGCGAGTCGTCCCTTGGATCGTGTCTGTCGGGGCCTGTGTGTTGCCCCGGGTCTTGTTCTCTGGCCTTTGTTTGGGATGAATCCTTGAAAGTTTCATTTGATTTTAACGCGCGCGGCAGCGAAGCGCGCACGGGGATTATAATGCTCTGACGCTAATGAATGAATGGCGATTAAATTTTTAATGCTGAGTAATTTCGCTCTGCCCCCTTTGGGATCGGCCTTTTAGGGATTCGGTCCGCAGTGTAGCCTTTATGTAGCGGCTTTAAGTGTGGGGATTCGTGTGAAAGTGATCAGCGCCGAGTGCTCGATAATGATAATTGGGATGGAGAGGGGCTGGATTCGTGGTATGCAGTCGTTAAATGCTGCTTACCGTGCGTGCCAAGGATTATTATTAAGGAAAATTTGCTATTATAAATAGAGAAATAAGAACTGTAAATCACTTTGAACGTACCAGAAAATGTTCAAACAAGAACCAAACTCTGATTCCCCATTCTAAATGCAAATGACAAAAAGTATCAAATAAATACGCAGACAAATTCCCCGCAAAATTCGAAATGGCTTTCACGTCTCATTCATCCTCTCGCTCCAGCGGCTCCCTCGCATCTCGACATGCAGCTCGTCTTCGGTAATAATAGTTCCATCCCGAAAGGACAAGCGCAAAGTTCCCGAGTGCGCTGAAGATTGCTGAGTGCGCAAGTGTTTTACCTCGCGCAAGGCTCGTCGTACATACATAGTGGTAGTTCCAGGCAGTAACAGCAGCCGTAGTAGCATTAGTAGTAGTAGTAGTCAGGAACAAAGTCCGGCCTGGCGCTGTTGTCGGTATACAATTGCACGAGTCTCCAACACCCACGCGCGAAACTCGGCGAGCTCGGTGAATAAGGCCGTAGTCGGAGAGAGAGATGCGATTCACGAGACTAGACGCGTTCGATGTAACTCCCTTCACGCGCTATACTCTCTCGCTCGTTCAATTCAAATGGAGAGATGTTTCCTCCGTCACCTATATTCAGCCCGCGCTCGCTCGCTCGCTCGCTCGGCCGCGTCTTTCCATATCGCTGAGGGGACAAATGGAACATGCAGTTTGCGAGGTATTTATTACTTTGCGCCGGCGAGCTTTTGAATTTCGCTTTGTTCAACGAGTTGTTATATGGCGCGCGGCGCGTCATAAAACGAGAACTTATTGCGAGCGTTTTTTCAGCGGGGCTTATTCCGCGCGATCGAAAGTTAAACGTTGTCTATTGGTGAGCTGCTGGGAAAAACGCTTGTTGGAGTCGAAAGCAATCTGGCAGCGGAAACTCGAAAATGATTATTTTACGTCTGAAAGTAGTTTTTGGACCGGTGCCCATTCATGTGTCTCCAGAAAGTTTTGCTGTAATGATAAAATGAAAGATAAGATATCGTTTCTAAATTAAATCATTATTTTAAATACAATCTCTTCCATACACATTTGCTTTTAAAAAGCCCCTCTCCGAAGGTGAATCATCAAATTTAAATCATCAAATTACTCCGTCCATTATGGCAACTAATCCTCCATTTACAAGCATCTCGTCTTAAGCACTCGAAATTCCCTTCCTTTTGCAACACTTGCCTCTCGCGCGGCACAAAAAGAAAGCTCATCCAGCGGAGCAACCAATAAACCCTTATCGGGTAGGCCCCCGAACCCTTGTAATAATGAAATGCCAAAGTGCCGTCTCGTGGCTTCGTTTCTTTCTCTTTGCTCTCTCCACTCCTCTTCAGCCGGGCCAAAACTGCTCTCTCCCCCTTTCGCGCGCTCCTGCCGATATTGCAGCCGCGCAGGTATACTCAAGAGAGCTGCCGAAAAAAGAAAAAAAATGAAGAAGAAGAAGAGGGAGCCTTGGCCCGGTAACGAAGTGTACAAAAAGAGAGGAGAAAGTATAAGCGTGCAGGGGGATAGGCCGGTGCGAGGTCGGATATATATATATACCTACATTAGCCGCGGCTTGTTCGGAGATAAGACGAACCAGCGGCTCTTAAAAACGCCTCGTTCTCTCGACCGGACGAGCGCCGCCTCGTCGTCGTCGTCTTCGTCGTCTCGAGATAGTGTCGATAGTGTCGTGACATCGTCTCTCCACTGCGAAACTCGCCCTTCTCGTCGCTCTTCGCAGTTTTTTTTCTGCTGCGATGCCCTTCGATGCGTCGCTGTTGTTCTCATACCTTTTGCCTCGACTCTTCAGTTTTATTCGTATACATTATTTTTTTCTGCAAATAAAATTGTTGATAAATTAATATTTTTTAAATATAATTTTAAAACTTGTTTTTCGGTGGGTATCAATATTAGATAGTATTCTAACGAGATTCAAAAGTGTTAATTGTATTCCCTATGTAAATTTTTATACTAATTAAAATAAATTATGAAAAAATATTTCGCCCAAGTTCAAAAAGAGGAGAAAAACCATCGCGCCTTAACAATTTTTCGGCTGACCGTTTCTCTCCAGATTTCTCTGCCGCGATATCCGCTTAATTGTCCCTGCGCTTTCCTCTCGTTTTCAGCCCGACCTTTTTGTTGATCGCCGGCCCTCGCAGTCCGATAAGCCCCGGCACTATCTCTCCCAGCGCGTCCCTGAAAAAGAATCTCGGGAAAAGAGAAAAAAGCCGGGACTCCTTACCTCTCGGGGGATTCCTTTGATAATCTGCGCCTTTTTCTCTATACCGTCGCGGCGCTGCACACGCGTAAGAAAAAGAAAAGAAGGGGGGAGAGAAATGGTCGAAAGAACGGAGAATGCGCGCGAGGAATCCGATGACGCATCGAGTGTGCGTGTGCTCTTTTCTCGGCGCGGTGGCGGCTGCTCGTAACTTTAGCGGTAAAAAATTAATTAACTGCAATTGGCCCAAAGTGAATCGTCAGACGAGCTCTAATAAGCTTATGTGCTACGCACTGGCGTTCCACGAGCGCTGCTCGTTTCGTGCGCGAATGCACCGAGGCTTGTATGACTCTATAAACGTTGCCTTTTCAGAGAGGCCTTATATACTGCTCTGTGCAAATTGTTTTTCTTCTTACTCTTTTTGTAATTAATACTTTCGTATAAAAAAGTCTAAATTATTAGAAGGTCCTCCTATAAATTAGACAAAATATTAATTGTGTCGGTAAGTCAGAAAAGCTTAACGCGAACAGACAAGCGTGATCCCGCAAAAAAAGAAGCAGGTAGGAGAAAAAGAGAAAACGCCGTATCGGTAACCATCTCTCTTCCCCAGCTCTTCAGCCGAGCGTAGTCTAGTGGGAGCTTCGGTGTATAAGTATATAGTTATACAGCGCCGTGCGGTTTTCTATATATCCAGAGCGGCGCGGTAATTTGTTGCGAGCCGCAGCTGAAGCAGCGGGAAGCTCTTCGCTCTCTCTCGGTTATATTCGAGGGCAAACTTTTATTATACGATCCCTTCTCTTTCTGGAAGGGGGGGAGTTCACTCGAAGCTTGAAAAGGATTCACCCTTCGCTAGCAGCTTAATAAGGACGATAACGAGATTTCCCAGCTCGCGGAGTTCACGCATTATGTCTATAGCTATACGAAGGGGACGACCGAGCTCTATATATATGTATAGAAAAATGTACAAGGGTGGAAAAAGGCAGAGGGAGGGGGAGTGAGCCGCGGAGTATATAGAAAAAAATTGCTCCGTCTCTCTTTGCCGCGTAACGAAGTGTCAGTCATCGCGCAATTACCGTTAGGAGGGGTGGATTTTTTCTTTTGTTTCTTTCGCTCGTTCGTGTTACTTTTTTTCTCTGCTGCTCGCCTCTTTTTGTTTGATTTTCCGTGTATGGCTTCGGGAGCTGTTTGTGGAGAGATAAAGAAAGTTTCGCGAGCATTTGGGATTGGGATCTTTGGCATTACGTAAATCTTGTTACATTTAACTCTTCACGAGACGGGTTTTTTCTTCTATTACGGATATCCGATTGTTTCTTTTACATAATTACGCTGTCAGACTAAAAGCAATGTTTTATCATTTATTCTTAATAAAAAATATGTACGTTTCGCATCAAAAGCACATAAAGCAACATTATCCCACCAATCTTCTAAAAAAAACATAAAGAAAAATCCGATAATTCACATCCACCCACAACCCAACTCTGTTTACAGAAAGGGAGAAAAAAGGCCTGCAAAACGTCTCAGCTGGTGACTTTATCAGCGGTATATACGGAAATTTCATTTTCATCCCTCGTCCCCGCTAAGCCCACGCTTGGCGTTCGCACACGCGTATTTATATCTACTTTGCCGGCGGCAGCGGTGCGCCGCGGGACGTCGTAAAAAGGTACTTTCGTCCCGGGGGACTTGTGTATAGAGCGGCGAGAGAAGGGGGGGTTAGCCGGCGAAAGAGCGAGAGGCATTGTCGTAAGTGTCGAGGCCGGCGCGCCATTTACGGCGCGCTATATTATAACCCACGAGGAGCCGTTCGGTTTAGCGATAATTGTAACATATTCAAGCTCTCCCCTTTCCAGCGCTCTCGGCTTTCTCTCCTGGCCCTTGTTGCCGCTGCCTCCCCGAAGGCCATTCAAGCGGAAACTAAAGGGGCGCTCGCGCCCGCCAGCGAGAGATGAGAGATGGCGCGAAAGCGATAGAAGAGACACACGCGCGTAAGAGCGGGGGATATTTTCGTGGGTACTTGTTGGCTTAATTTACGTCGGTTTTATGAAATTTCATGCTTCGTCTGCGTGATTAATAAACTTACGCATTTGTTTTTTTTTTATTTTTTTGAGTAACGATAATTTGAAGTATATAGAAAATAAATATTTAACTACAAATTTTATTTATTTATTGTTTATATTATTTATTTACCAATAAAATGTTTATACATACATAAAATGTTTGATTAAAACGATCGATCCTGGGCATCTTATTAATTTTACTTCAAAACTTGTTACGAATTGCACATGCAGGTATATAAATATTAAACATGAATAAAAAACTATGATTACGGCTACAACTTCTACAAAATCTATATACTCGTCTCTGAAACGCGAGCTATTTATTTCCTAAAGTAAAGAACCTCTTGCACTTCAAATAATTTTTCAATTTCAGCCCGGGCAAACAGAAGTGCGACGAGCTCGAGCGAATCAATGACCCCTCTCTTTCTCTCCTCGCGAAATACATATATATACATCCAAGAGAATATTTTTCCAGAAGCGCAAGCCACAACGACGCAGCGGGAGCAATTTCCCATCGATAGAGATCTTATTATACCGAGCAAACAATAAGCGAATAATCCCGGATAATTTTTCCTTTCCCCGCAGCTCCACTCTATCTCGCCTCTCTTTCTCCCGAATCGACCCAGCAGCGGGCGCGTCTATAGTCCCCCAAAAGAGAAATTGATAGCTCGTCTCGAGAAGCTCGACTTCTACGTGTGTGTATATACGTGTGCGCACGCGAGCAGCGCGCCCGAGTAAAGCGAGACGCTCGAGGGGGGGAGAGAGTCTGAGCTTTGTTATTTGAAATTCCGTCGTTTCCAGCATCCGCAATTGCGCAGTCAGGCTCGAAAGGCTGCTGGATGTTTAGTGGCTGCGCCAACAAGCGAATACCTTGGGGGGAGGAGAAAGGGTAGAGAGAGAGAGAAGCACATCGAGGATAGATAGGAGGAAGGAGCGCGCGGGTACAAAGGGTGTACAAATATCGGCCAACTGTCGCGACCCGCTGCGCTTCCCGTCTAGTCACCCCTTCCCCCTCTCTTTCTCTCTCTCTATCTCCGCTTTCGCAAAGGGGCTAGCATAAACGAGAGGAGAAAATAGGAGGAGTGCGCACAAAAGCGGCAGGAAGCTACAAAAGCTTGCGCGCGGCGATAATGGGCCTGGGGGATTGCGCGCGCGCGCGGCCGCCAAAGAAGTGTACAGAAGGGCTTGGAGAGTGCCTGCGAGTCACCCGCCGGGCGACTACCTAATCTGTTACAGTCATAAAACCCTGTTTTGCCGCTTTATCTGCCACGCAGGCCCCGCCTGTGTGACTCGCACCCTTCGTGACTATCTCACACTTCTGGCTTTTTGCGCCTCTGTATCTAACGAGAATGAAATATTTTCGAGTTGCTTGGCTGCGTTGCCGCTCTATACCTTCCGCATTGTGCGAGAGCAGGTATCAGAAGTTTTTTTGTCTGCTCGATTCGTCAGGGCTAATGGATATTCTAATTTAAGGTTTACAATAGGGTGCGCGATGGGTCAACCGTTTAGGTTAAAGCTCGAAATCGGTATCGCATTTTACACGTTGAGTTTTGGCTACTTTGTTATGCAAAGCAGCCGTAATACACCTTTATTCACTCGCACAATGGCGAGCTATCAGCAATCCCAAAAATAGTGGCAAAAATGCAGCAATACAATATAATCAACAAGCTCAAAAACAGAAAAATCCACAAAAAGGAACAGAGCAGATCGGCACCGCATAATAGCGGAGAGAGAGAGAGAGAGAGAGAGAACCGTGACAGCGGCTACTTCCAATTGCGAGTACGGAAATCGCATATGCGGGGGCGGCTCGCTATCCGCAAATGGGGTAAAGAGAGAGAGGGAGAGAGGCAGTAGCAGCCAGAGCGTGGGCGAATAATCGCGGCTACGCGGCGCGTCATCGAAACGAGCACTGTCGCGCTTGCCGCTAAATCCACATCTCTCTCCCTATATATATATATATACGGGCTCCGCTATATAACATACGTACCAGCGCGTACACGTGTACGTACACCTTCCACCCGCAGAGAGAATCGTTTTCGAGAGAGCAGGGGGGGAGGAGAGATCGTCTCTCGCGCCACATCCATATCCCGCCCGCGAAATCCCATTGCCGATCATTATGTCATGCATTATTTATGTCATTCCCGGTCTCTCTCTCTCTCTCTCTCCCTCTTTCTGCCGCTTCTGCGCGCGCTGCGGCGTACAATGTGGGACTACGAATCAAAATGCATTGCTTATGCAAATAGCGGTCGTGCCCCGCGGTCCCGAGCGGCGGCTACGAACAGAAGGGTGGAGAGGAGGGAGAGAGAGAGAGAAACAGAAATGAGAGACAGCGGCAGTCTGTCGAGGGTAATCGCACGATCGTTATCCGCGCCTTTTTCGCCCGCCTGTGTTTTCTGGCCGAATTTATTTCGTTAATTTGCACTTGTTCAAAGTGCACTTTCGCTTGAGAATTATTGATCGCCGGCGGGGCTCTTTTTGTCTCTCTAAAAATATTGTAAGTATGAATGGCTGCATCGATGTCTCGTTTCTTAATTGAAATTTCATTTGACGCTCTATTTTGAAATTTCATCGGTGGCAAGTGTTCGCTCGATACGGCGTGCTGGGAGTATTTTTGAAGCGTCGCCGACGCGAATTGATAGCTTTAGCTATTTATGCGAAAAATGATTTGCAGAGAGCCGACACATCGAAGAGAAGTGTGTATTTCTGGTGCGAGCGCCAGATGACTATTATGCTGCGGATTTCGGGGACGAGCTATTTTGATGGAATTAGCCGTCGGTATGATGACGAGAGCTGCAGATGCACTGCCGATCGGGTATTCGTCGCGTATTCAATTGCATTAAAAAATGTACGAAGACTCGTATTAAAATAGTTTATTAAACGTAAGCTCTTTTTAAGCCTTGATGAAAATGTGAATATCTCAAAATCATCAGTAGAGTAGTTAATGATAAAAAATGGCTTGTTTTTCAACTTTTATGAAACAATTTTCATCGACATCAATATTTACTTTGTGTTTATAGATCAGAATAAGCATTACTCGTAGAGTTTACAAATTAAAAGTTTAGGTGCATTAATCGTTTCTGGACTATCTAAATGCAAAACAAACAGTGATTCTATTTTTGTTTTTTAGCATGAT
Source organism: Eupelmus urozonus (assembly GCA_900480035.1). Lineage (NCBI taxonomy): Eukaryota > Metazoa > Arthropoda > Insecta > Hymenoptera > Eupelmidae > Eupelmus > Eupelmus urozonus. The sequence goes on along the minus strand of UELX01000224.1, from coordinate 40,255 downwards.
TTCGTAGCATTTCTATTTTCACTACTTATTTGTTATATAAAAAATAGCTCACAATAGACCAGAGTACGTATTGATATTATTTTTATCTATTTTCTTGCTAATTTCATTAAAGGCTATTTTCATTAAAGGTTGCTGGAAATATAGAATCTATTTTTAAATGATTTTAGTATAAACTACCTATGTTTTAGTCAGGAAATAATTTTGGTTTTCACCTGGAAGGAAATCATAACTATGATGAGAATATTAAAACAATTTATGAGAAAAGTTAGTGATATTAATATTTTAGAGAAGTTTTGTAATAATTTAAGAGGACAGGCCTGATTTAAAATAGTAAAAACCTAATATATGAATTATTAGCAGTATTAAATGTATTTTCAATTCTAATCATGTTTTTTTAAGTTTTATTAAAAATGTATTATTTAAATATTGCATATTTATTAATAATTTGAACTATTATAAGAATAATTTATTTTAATAATAATAAAAAGGTTTATATTAAAAGAAATTAAAAACAACTAATAAAAAGATTATAAAAAAAATTATAAACTAATGATAAAAACGATAACTAATAAAAGATGGTTTAATGTAAAATAATTTTGAAATGCTACTTTTACATAATTTAATCATATAAGTATCTAAAAATACCAATACATTATTAACAAAGTAAACATGAGAAAACATTTGTAAAACACAACAATTGTGAAAAGAATAAAACTTCGCCGCAGGCAAGCCAAGCACCTGACTCGTTGATTACGGATCTCAGGAAAACGTCAAGTACAGCAACACACAGTCACCTATAAAAGCTATATCAAAAAGAGCATCCTACAGATACAGAACCTAAAGTTACCGAGTATCCTCGAGATCAGTCATATAGGGCGCCCACATAGCGAGAGAGAGAGAGAGGAGTAACAGGCTTGGCGAGGGAGGTTTTCGCTCTAGCTCTATCGTCGGCGTCAGCGGCGGCTGTGTGACCAAAGCTGGTCATCCATGGCCATTCCGCGGTCGGGTATCCCGCCGCCGCGATTCTGCGGCTTTTGCGGTCGGGCGGAAACTACCTCTGGGCTAGGAACCTCCTGTTCGCCACCCCCCTCCGCCAGCTTCTATATACCTATTTGTACTCGCGCTCTCTCCCACATTGAGTGCCTCGGCGAACACACACACACACACACACACACGTAGACAGACACACGTGCGCGATCGGTCAATAATCTCTGTCTCTGTCCACGCTGCGCGTACACAGCGAATTTACCCTGCAAGCGCCTCTGCTACTGCAGCCGGCCGCTATACAGCGGACTATAGTCCTCCCGCCCCCGCCGCCCCGCAAACCTCGGGTAAACGGCATTCGAGTAAATCAAGCGTTTCGCCGGCCCGCCAACTTCCCGCTCTCTCTCTCTCTCACTCCTACTCCTCTATACAGCTATTTGACTATCTCTTGCGCAGAGTTCTCTCTCTTTCTCTCTTTGTGGATGCTGCTACTGCTGCGTGTTTGCGGGCTTCATTTTGCCAGCGACAGAAGGAAAAGTGATTTTTAGTTTTGGACAACGTGATCGATCGTAATAAAAACGAGCGGGCTTCCATAGCCGAAATCAACATATTCATTGTTCCAGAGCTCCTGAAAAAGCAGTATAGATTTAAATAAAGTTCAAACCCGAATCGCATATTGAGTGGGGGAAAAAGGAATTTCCGGGCTTGCAAGCTCGGCGGGAAAGCTTTTATAAAAGCGCATTCGACATTATGCGCGGCTGCGCTCAGCACGCGTCATCGATTCCACTCTGGCGTGGCGACGGCGCCGGGCCACCCCCCCCCCTCTCCTGTACACACAAGCGCGATATGAAAATAGCTGTAAAATCAAACGGAAACATTGATTTTATCGGGCTGACGCTTGGCGGGCGCAAGCACCGATAAATGAGTAACGAGCGTGCGCCAATGCGGCCATTGGCTCTCGCTTTTGCCCTCTCCCCTTTCTCTCTCTTGAAAAAAAAAAAAAAAAAAACAATTTGTCGGCCGTTTAAAGTTTCAAGAGCTCGCCACTTTTTCACGATGACCTCTTCTCATCCCCCCTTGGCCAAGAAGTGAAATATTTCGGTTTGCGTATATATATGTACACTCGGTCGGTCTGACGCTCTGGTATGTTAATAAAACTGAATTATATTTATGATTGTTTGATTTGAGACTTTATTAAAATACTGTGTGTATTATATGAAATAATATTGAAATTTATTAATCCTCTTCAGTGGTAGATAAATTACGAAATAATTTGAAACAATAAAATATGCTGAATATTATTACTGTGCGCTCCTCTCTAGTCGATCCAGCCGCATGATGCGTTCGGACCTATGGGTTATATTTTTATATAATTTGTTTCTTCATTGAGCGGTAAATGTGCAATCAAAATTGTATTTATTTATGATTGGGTTTTAAAAATAATAGAATGATAAAGTAATTACAGTAATTAAATATTGACTTTATTCTTTCGGTATTATTTCTATAAATGCAAAAATATTACCCGGCAAGAGAAAAACAATTATTGAAATTTAAATTTTAAATTTCACTAATTCCAGATACCGATTTTAAAATAAAAGCAGTAATTTTAAAATAAATTATCGCTAAATTATTCAACTTCTTTCCATTCGCCAAAATCCAGCTAATTCATAACAGAGTTTCAATGTTACCGAAAGCTTTTTCATCAATAGAGTATCATCGTCCGCGAATAAAACACTTTAAATTTTCAAAACTCTGACCACACTACCCCACCTTCACCCCCTTCCCCATGCATATCCAAAAAGTTCGGAATGTCTCGATTTAGATACTTTTCCAGCACGAATCGAAAAATCGTCAGAGAGCGATAAAGGGCGAAAGCGAGAGAAAAGGTTATGTGTGCGAGAGGACAAAAATCCGAATGGAAGCGCTTGCAAGCTCGTTTATTGAATTATCGAGCGTAGGTAGCGAGAAAGGAAAATTGACGCTGATTGAAGGGAGGCGCGACGTTTCTCTCATTAAACGTCATTCGTTAGTTCATTCGCTCTTGCATTTTGTTTGCGCTCGCTGCGCAAAATTGCCGGGATGCACAAAACGCGAGCGCGGCTGTGATGGTAACGTGGCACTCACCTGTCGCGCAAGCTCGCCCTGATACGAGAGCCGACGCATGCTGAAAGAGAAAAGCAGATAGGGATATAGCGGTCACGGTGGCTATTTTTTTTTTATTATTCGTACGCGCTGGGGTTATGTGCGTGTATGTATAATGTTTCAATAAATGGAATAAAGCTGAACGTTAATGTACGAGCAATTAACTTGGAACAATGTGATCGGCGCGATTTATGATGGTCGGGCGGACGGGGAAGAATATTAATACGTTATTACTTATAAATAATCATGAAGTGAAATTAATTGTGTAACTAGATTGGTATTTTTTAGTTTTAAAAGTTTTTATTGCTTAGAAATTGATTTACCATCAACTAGATTTGTTCGACGTGAATAAAAATAAAAATCTATTTCTAAATTTTATCGACTAATGGAGTAGTTTGATATTCAAATTACCAAATTGTGCATCATAAAAAATGAATGTAGTAAAATTACCCTTTGAAAAAACGACAACTTAAGCTCAAAAAACCTTCAACATCATAATCACAAGAACACACGCTAGCGCCTACTTTTTCAAATCAGTATCCGCTCGCCAGTAAAAGAAAAGCATAAGCATCGCATAAAGGGATAGTAGCATCAACGCCAGAGTCAGAGACTTGGTTTGCCAAGTCACCGGGGATAGAGACTCACGACAGCAGCAGCAGCAGCAGCAGCAGCGGGGCCGGGGATATAGTAACGCCGCAGCAGCGAGCGAAAGCCAATAAATAAATTGGATTGCCCGGTGAGCGGCTTTGCACGGACAAATGGGATCAGCGATTCTGTCGATCAGCAGGCTTGCGCTCGCGCGCGAGCCACCCCCGGTTTTTCGCTCTCTCGCGCGCCTAATGCGCTCAGCCGGCCGGAAGCGAGGTAACCCGCGCGCTTTTACACGTGTTTGGCTTTCGATTCCAGGCGTCGAAGAAGGCTGAGCAGCGCAGAGAGGAGATAAAAATAGCGAAGACCCGCCGCGCTGTGTCTGTGCGTATTATGTTCTCGACTTCTTTATACTGCGGAGGCTTTTCCCCGCTTGAATCGCGCGCCTTTTACGCGCTTAACCCCCTTTTAGAGGCGCGCGACGATTGAAACTCGCAGCGCCGACGCGGGGATTTCACATTTTTCCCCCCTCGCTCTATAGCTCGACTGAAGAAGCCTGCTTTTCAAATACTGATATATTTCACAGAGAGGTAGCTCTAACAATACTTATTTTAGGCTTTTTAAAGCGCGCGTCGAATCGAATTTTTCTCTCTAATAAATAACGAGCCTGTGTATCAGTGTGTGTGCTCGGTCGATTGCGCTAATTTCCTGGCGCGCTCGGCTCTGCAGTGTGCGACTGTGAAAAGAATTGGGGAAAATGGACGCGCGAATCAATCAGCGAGCCAATCAGATAATAGCTCGACTCCCAACAGAATCTTTTCAAACGTGAATATGGACATTGGACGCATATATACTGCGCGCACGGCCAAATTGGGCCTCGCTGCACAAAGGCTTACTTTCAGCAGATTGGCGCGCTGAAAATTAGCTGGACTTTAAATAAAATAAATCGGCCGCTCTTTTGTAGCTGGCTACCCGAGCGGAAAATAAAAATTCAATCACCAAACGACCTTTAAATTACATCAATTATAGAAAACCAGCCGTTCATGCCCCGATAAATCAAGACGTATCTCAATAAACGATATACCGCCCCTTCAAACACCCCGGATACTATTTTACAGCTTAGCAATCTCCTCTCTTAACAAAGATAAAAAGATCACACCCGGCTCGTGATCCCACTCTAAAACATTTAGCAAAGCCGAGGGCACATCCGGCTTCGGCCGCTCAAAGAGCTTTATCGAGCGGGCGCCGGTCGATCGATAATTCGCGGGAGAAGCTGCTCCCGGCTCGCGCTCGCGAGCCTCTCTTTTATATCTTCAGCGGCGCATCTCCCTTTCCGTTTTTCTTTATTCCTTCATCCGCGCGCGCGCGCGGCGCCGTCGGCGTCAAAGTCACGCGAGCCGCGTTATAGGATACGTATATATACACGCGATTCTTATCGGCCCGAAGCCGCGAGAGATGCTACAAATTATGCGGTTAGGCCTGGGGAGAGATAAGGTCTCGCACGTGCGCTGGGGGAAGGTCGGGACGCTCTTTAATTCGCGCTAGAAAAATGATGTTAAGCTTGCAGAACGCTCGCGTGGCCGGTTCTTTTATTTTTTTTTCTCTGTTTCTATCGTTGTTTGAATCTTGTGCGTCGAGTGCATTAGGAATTGCCGCGGTGGGTGTATGTCGATCGGAGATTGGCATCGCTGTAAAATATTAGAATGAATTTTTAACGCGGCTGGCGCAACACAGTCGTGATGATGGAAGCGCGAGCTTGAAATGTGTTTTATTTTTTTACGAGAATGTTATAGGCTGGCTTACCGATAATTTTCCGCATGCATGTTTTGCAGTAAGAATTAAAACGGAGTCGTCGGCAATTGAAACAATTGTTTTAATGTTGTAATACATAAAATTTTTTTTATTTTTTTGACAGGAATGACGTGTAATATGTTACGTCAAGAACAATACGGAAATAATTGTAAGGATCATTGTGTTATAAAAGTTCGTCAAAATCAATTTCAGCATTGTTTCACAGCAAAAAATGTTTATTATAACATCCACAAATTATCAACTTTTTGCCCGCTCGCAACGCAAGCAGAGCCATATATCTATCTAAAATCAGCTCGAAGAACAATAGAAAGTACGGGCTTATTCCAACCGCTCGTATAGCAGCATTCAATAATATCAAGCTAGTCAACATGTAATAATTAGGTTAATACCACGGCATTACTCCGGTAACGGTCGCGAAATTATACGTTTAAACTCGCGGCTTGCGCTCCTCGCATTATGACCGACGCGCGCTCGCGTATAAAGTCCATAAAATGCCCGACTTTATATATTCCCCCCCTCGCTCGTTCTCCACCTCCGCAAGACGTTCACAGTTCAGTAAACACTTTTCGCTCGCGCTCTATTCGCCCGTAATAACAGCCATCGCGAAACGCGTTATAAAGAAGAGAGGAAAAGCTCCGTAACCAAGTGCAGGTGCGTGTGTGCATAGACAGGTACCAGAAAAAAGCCGGCTCGTTTCAGCATACGCAAAAAAAAAAGAATGATCGTACTAGGAAACGTTACACCTCCTCCTTGAGAGAAACACATCCGCAAGCACGAGGAGCATAAAGAAAGGCGCATGTGTGTGCGTTTCGGCGCGGCGCGCAAAAAAGGAAGTCGTGTGCGTGCTGGGGGAGAAGGAAAGGGAGAAGTTGAGTCGCATAACGACCGATCACTTGGCTCGGGAGATTTACGAGCGAGTCGCTTTTATGGCGTTTCTCCTCGTTTTAGCGAGCTCGCGCGCGCGAGTTTTGTCGTCGCGTGCGACGCCAGTTTAACCCAGATAATAAATATTAATACGCTCGCGCGGCTCCCTTTTTTTTTCGCGCCCAGGCCTGATGTACCCGTGTACGAACACGTATACTTTTATTGGAGTTATGCAGATGAGGCGGCAGGTATACGCGTATACTTTTACACGATTTTCGCGTTAATACGTCGAAAATTGCGCGCGCGCCGCCTGCCGAGCAGTGGCATTCTTACTCGCAGGTGAAGCTGAATATTCAAATCAGCGAGCTGAGCGCGGTTAACAGATTCAAAGGGAATTTTTCCCCGAGCTAAAGTGTAATTTCGCTTTGCTGAATGCTTAAGTAATTGTTGGAGGAAATATTTTGCGACTTTGTAAATATGATTATTCAAAACCGTTAACGTGAAGTGCGAACGTTACAAAGTCGCATTAAGCTTTATTAAATAATTTTAAGTCTCAAATAAACTGTATAATTCAGCCTTACAATACAGCATTGTTTCGGTAAATAAAAGCGCCGAAAGCCCGCGCTAAAACTTTTCGTCCACGCCCCCGCCTTTTTTCACTTTACACCGCTGCAAGCTCGAATCGCTTCTGAAGCGAACTTGCACATCGCTCTATGTACACCTCTACGTGTGTATACAGAGACGGTGAGCGTATGTGTGTATGTATGTGTGTGTGGAGGTGTGTACGTTCGCGTGGCTGTTGATTTTGAGCTTCGGACGTTGTTTAATGATTGCGCTTTGTTTGTGTTCGCAGGGTCCACCGCAGCCCGGGCAGCAGTTCAAATTCACAATACCCGAGTCCTGCGATCGAATCAAAGAGGAATTCAATTTCCTCCAGGCACAGTACCACAGGTGAGTTTCCTTCCTCTCTATATATACTCTCTCTCTCTCCCTTTCTCTCTCTCTTTCTCTCTCACTCTCTACTCTGTACCGCGATTTTTTTATTTCTTTTTGCGTGTTTTCTCTCTCTTTCTCTCTCTCTCTCTACGGGTGCGTTTTGTTCTGCTCTTCGCTGCACGCGCGAAATCCCGGCGACGTGAACGCTCGTTTGAGAAACGGTTTCGTTACTTCCTTTTTCTGAATTTAAAATAAAGCGACCGACCGCTGGCGTACCCACGGTTTTATGTATTTTTCAGCGGAATTCTCCTTTCAGCCTGAATGTAGAAAGGGACTGACTTGAAATAGAAGAACACGCGAAAAATGACGCGCAATTTTTCCTTTAAATCGAGTTTATATGTGATAAACTTTGATTTCTCATATTTTCTAAAAAAAAAAGATGTAAACGATGTAGTGTAACCGACTTTTCCAGTATTTCAGAGCAAACGGCAAACAAAAGACGAGAAAAACATTATATTACGGCTCAGATTTTCATCGATAAAATCCAGTAAATTAATAGCTCAATGTAAGCAGCGAAATTGCGCTCGCATTACAGATAAGCAGCTAAAACATTCTTGTCAATGCGGCATTAACCGCTCGTAGAATCCTCGCAAGCCGGCCCTTCCGCGCGGCGGGGCAGATAAAGCTCCTTGTCGCTACCTAATTATTCCGCCATTAACCAGCCGTCGGCACTCACAATAAATTTCTATATCAAGATCCCGTGTCCACCCGTCCTCCGAAAACACCGCGGCGATGTTCGCGTATATAGCAGCGAGGAGCAACAACATCCACCCGAAAACAGAAGAAAAAAGCACCCCCCATTAATTAAGTCATTCGCGCGTAGTTCTTTAAATGCAGAGAATATCCCCCGTCGAGCGCGCAGCAAGAGATAAGATCTCTGCACTCTATTTCTCTCTTTCTATTTCTCTCTCCATCTTTCTCTCTCTCTCTCGTGCGTATCGCGCCGAGTGACAAACACCTGTCCCCGTGCAAATACGCGAGGAGCGCCGCTTGGCGAACAAGCAAAACCGGCTAGCGCGCGAGAGAGCAAATATTAATTTATTATTTGCTCGACCGGAAGCTATGCAAACGCCGCGCGCCTGCATGCGCAGCGCCAGTGGTATATAGGCGTGTGAGCGTGTATGCGCATTCCCTTTTCCTCTACTGGCTTAGCCAGAAGTTGCCGGTCGTCTATACGCGCGGATTACGCACTCGTACAGTCGCTAATGAAAGTATCTGTATTAAAATTAAACGTTTTTCTCTAGCTAATTTCCTAGTAGAAAATTAACCATATTCTGGCCAGAATTTCTGGTTACGAAATGTCATTTCTGGCTAGAATATGGTTAATTTTCTACTAGGGTTGCATTTACAAAAAATCTATCCGTTTATAGTGCGAAAGATCAAACTTTAAAATTATTTGTAAACAATAGTAAAACAATAGATTCATCATTTCTCCATTGATTTAATACAACCGTACGCACGTACATCCGCGATTTCGCGCGCGACTGCGAGCGATACAGAACACCGCGTGTTTAGACGCGCCGAGCACGTTTTCGCCGCAAAACGCATTCGGAAAAAAGCTCGCGGCCTCGCGAATACGCACCTACATACACACACACATCGATCGACCCAGCCATGCACGCAGGGAATAGCGGATTGCCGCGCGGCGCGTGCGGCAGGCCAGTTAACAAGTTGTTGTACACGTTACCGCGAAATCCATCTCTCGTTGCAATCGAGTAATTTCGCCGGCCGGGCGCTCGGCTCTCCCCTTTTTTTTCGGCAGCGCTGCTATCAATCGGCTGCAGAGCCACCCCGGCTCTCGGCATTTTTGACTTTACGATACGTTCGCTCGTCGATTCGTGTTTTTTTTTTCACCGGCGCGCGCGCGGCTCTATTTTTTTTTTCTGTGCCGGCGCGCGGTTTACCCCGATATCTCGCCGCTGATATTTATCCCGAATTTTTACTTTCGTTATTTTTAGCGGCCCACATGCGCCCGTGTATATCCGAATGATTGAAAATCCTCTTCTGGCTGTATTCCTTTTTTTTTCGAGCGGCAGGGGAGGTTACTTTTAAGCTTGATTGCGAGAGTGGCCGGGCTTCAAAAATGTTTAATTGAATGTATGACAATTTTCGGGTAACGGATAGACTTTTGTGTACCGTGTGTTAATTGCTATTTCTGGTTTTACATTTTTATTTGCGGAATTGAAGCTATATACATAGCTGTATTTGCGACGGGAATTTTAAATATATAATGAATTAAAATTTTTATACCGGGAAACTTTGCATCGAAATTTAATTTGCAGATATAAATGTAGCTCTCGCGCGGTTAACATCGATAATATCGAGTCTGCAATTTTCGACTGAATATTTTAAAAAGCCTTGCTCCTTAAATTGAAATACGACGATTCTTTAAATAAAGTAAAACCTTAAATATTCACGGCCAGTTTCCTTCGCCAGCGATTTTATTGAAAAACGAGTTTCTCACCGCTCACTAAATGAAAACGTATTCAGCCGCTCAAATATACACAAATACGCAACATTTACATACGCGCACGCTCAAATATCTCTCGCAAAAAAAATAAAAAAGCCACGCGCGATAATAAAGATCCTCATTAAACCGCCAACAAAGCGGGCTTACACGTGTCGCCTATCCCGCTACATGGAAAAAGAAGCATTCCGCGGGAAAGGTAAAAATTCGAACAATACACGAGCGCGTGACATTGTTAATCCGAGCGCGATAAATATAAAAGTGCGCGGGCGGAGAGGAGCGCAACAAAGTGGCCGAGCACGCAATTTATTCGCGCTCGCTTAATTCGGTCGTTCGCGTTTCGGCAGGTGGTTCATTAAGGGCCGCAGCGCGCGGCTGATTTACATCGCACCGCGGCCCAAGTGTTAATTTATATATGCGCGCGTTTAAGGAAAGGGGAGAAGAATAAGCGTCCCGCGCTGTTGGAAATAATTTGTGCGCTGATTGCCGGCAAGAGGAGGGATGTTTTTTTGCTTAGCGGCTCGCTCTGTCGATAAGGATGTATGGAGGGCATTAATTAGCGGTTGAGGTTGGGTGGAGGCGATAGTTGCTGGGGCTCTTGGAAGGCGGACGGTTTTATTTGCTTTTGGGGACGCACTCTCGGGTAATCAGTTACCGCGGGCGTAATTTACGGCTGAGCGCGCGTGATTTAACTCTTCAATTTGTTGATTCACTGCTGAGTGTGAAAAAGTTGTGTTATTATCAAATGTATGCTTCAGGTGAAGGCTTATTTCGAAATGATTTTATTTATTTATTTGTTTTTAATGCAATATGAGACCAAGTTTTTATTTGTATTTATTTTAGAAATCGAAATTAAAGTAATTTAAAATAAAATTTTTCTAAAAGTTGATCGTAAAGGATTAAAAAAAAAAGTTCAATTAAAATTGCAAACATTTATCCAAGATGAAAATTAAGCACGCATAAACGATCCGCAAACAAGTCCGTAAGATATCCAGCTGCGCTTGCTCGCTCCTATAAAAAGAACGTAAAAGACGCGTACACGACAAATCATCGGATCGCCGGAGCTCGCGAGTGAAAATACCGCATTGCCCCTTAAACGTGTTAATTCGCTAAGTCACGTGCTGCAGCAGTGTAGCCGACAAGGCAGCAGCAGCAGCTCACACACACACACACACAGAGAGACGCACGTACAGAGTGGCAGGGTATAAGCGACCGACGGCGGAAACTTAAATTACGGTTTCGTGTCGCTGGCCTCGGGGGAGCGGAGAGCCGCCTATATATATACGTGTACGCGCATAAACACACACGAGTGCGTGAAGTAAGTACGTGTTTCGCGCGACCGGAGCGACATGTGTACACGCGCGCGCGAGCGAGCGGCTACACTAGAGGCGCCCAGTTCAAGTTTTAATGGATCGCGCACGCTCTCTCTCACTCTCTCCCCCCTGTGCACAGCCCTCTCTCGTATAACTTATTTACATGGAGTCGAGGAGGCGGAGAGCGGATCTCGAGAGTACATACAATGCCGTCGCCCCGGCTCTTTGGCTTTTTATACCCGCATCGGCTTTTGCTCGTTAAATTTGCATTTTGACTCCCGCGAGCCGCACACAAGGAGAGAGAGAGAGAGAGAGAGAGAGAGAGAATATAGTTTCTTTCGCGAGCAAGCGCGCATAAAGCGACTCCGAACTTTTCATTCTCGCTTTTTGTTCCACACCCGCGCCCCGGTGCGTTTTGTTTCTTTTGACTTTGTAGATTTTTTTCTCCTTTTGCGGGAGCTTGCGGAGAGCTCGCGCGTGCGTAGTTTTTGAGCTTTTCCGCTGCGTCGGCTAATTCTTTTTATCGCGCGCTTTAGTCGAGTGCGTATACGGATAGACGAGAGACGTTATGCTCACGAGAGAGAGAGAGCTTGTGTGTGAGAGAGAAAGAGAGATAAAGAGAGGAGTTTCCTGCTTTACTTTTTTTTAATAGAAAATTACTTCTAATAATATTTATGAAAAGAATAGAGAGAGAGTCTTCGATTTTCTCTATAGCCAATAAACCTCATAGTCAATGAAAGACCTTTGTAATATATCCCAGGTTCCCAAGAAAAATAGCATTATATAAATGAATAATCGAAATATAAAAAATGTAGCTACGAGGCGAAGGCTTCGTGGAGTTTGAGGACTGGTGAAATTAATTGATATATTCTGATTATTTTCGAGCAGCTTTAAATTGGAGTTCGAGAAACTAGTCAGTGAAAAAATTGAGATTCAAAGGAATTGCGTTATGGTAAGCCGCTCGATGCGAATAAATTACAGTCAACACGGATTGTTTCACTACACACAGTTTTTTTCAATGAATTTTTGTCTTATCGATTGCACCAATAAAAATTAAATTAAAACAATGCATTTTTATCGATTGAGTATTTTTTGAAAGTAATATAATTTTTCTGAATGAATTCTTTCTTGATGTAAACATTTATTTTTCAGTTATTGCTTGAATTTTAAAGGCACGTTTTTCAATGTTTTATTTTTCATGTGAAAATTTTAATATTTGTTCAGAAGCATATAAATAAATGTTAATTTTTATTATACTGTAGACATAAAAAGTTGTTATAGATGGCATTAATCATGCAGTAAAAATAAATTTCACATTTTTATATTTTATATACTTTTAATCATCATGTGTGCCAAATTATTGATACATGCTACTTACTTCATTTTTAAAACATTTTATTCCATTTATAAAATATGTACCATATTGTATTATAGATTTTGAGATTTTTTATCAGATCTTTGCAAACACATAGAGCGCTTACAACAATTGAACATTATCATTCATTCAACATTATATCATAATCAATGTTTGCTGCGGCTGCACTAATTGTGTGTTTTATTTAACGGCTTGATTGTAATATTTGCACCATCCCATCGCCACGTCCTCGAGACTCTTAGACTTCATCATCAGCCTGTCTCAATCATTCAGTAATCGTAGTTCTATAAATATCTTGGAGTGAAGTGGCTCATCTCAATGTGACTTATTACCACAATTCACTCGAAGAAATTTAAATCTAATGTCATTAAGAGGATTTCAAAGTTGCAAAAGATATGCTCCACAAACTAAAACTTTTTATGACATTTCATAGTTAAATATAAATTATACTGCAATAAAATCTACTCTCAAGAAATTACGAAACTTTTTCTAAATTTAAAATTTGTTAATGGAGTTATTATATTTTTCTAACAAGCTAAATAAACAACGTCTTATATAACATAACGACTCGATCGTTCAGAGAAAAAGCAGACTTTCACATCCTCCTAATGTATCCAGCAAAGAACATGCCTAGTATCAATTACGAATCGAATGCTGCGCGCCAGGCTGCCGGTGGAGTCTAGCCATTCGTCACGGAGCCTCCGCTAAGTACACACGATATAATAAGCGACGTTTTTCTTCTCTCTTGCTCTTGCATGCGAGCGTGCAAACGCTCGCGCGACTCTGGCAACAGAAAAAAAAAGGTGTGTCACTTCTCACGGCGACCATTATTCCAAGCGATTAACAAACAATAGCTATCCCCGCTGTTTACCGATGCGATTGGCGTGTAAGGCGGTAACACAGAGGTTCAATTAATATTTAGTCTCTCTTTCTTTCTTTCTCTCTCTGTCTTTCTATCTCCCTCTACTTTTCCCCATCGAAGACACCCACACCGAGAGAAATGTTATTGTGTAAAGTCTCGTACTTTGTCTCGCGGTCTGCACGATTTTTCATTGTGTCAGGGAACAAAGTATTTCATTCGTCACCTAGATCAAAGAGTATTTATCTCTGCATTAAGTGAAAAAAAAATATTTATATCGCTAGGAGAGCATAATTGAATGGGGTATTAGCATATATTTAATTGAAATAATCTAGCAAAAATTTCTTTCGATTGTACGGTCTTATTAGAAACGCTGATTAAATCAAATAATGTACATTTATATAATGAATAGCAAAATACGAGACTCATTATTTAATAGCATTTTTACTCGGTGCACGACGCTTTTGATTGTCGCCTGCACATAATAATGTTTAGCTTACACATGCGTTTTTCCTTGCTTGTTCTGTACAGTATTAAATTGGAGCTGGAAAAGCTAGCCCAGGAGAAGTCCGAGATGCAGCGCCACTACGTGATGGTGAGTAAACAAAATATTTATGAGCTTTTTATTTTTCGTATGTTTAGTGAGACTTTAGAAACAAAGGAGCATCAAAATTGAATAATGTATGTTTTTTATACTTTATTTACTTCAATAATATATGATAATTAAAATTCTTTTTATAAGTTTTTTGTTGATTTTTATTATGCTTCAATAAAGTCGTGCTATAAAATATAGTGTTACTATACGATTAAAAGGCGGAGGAAAGTAGTTTTTAATTCATTTTCTCCTCCATTTAAACACCAAGGTAATGACTCGTCACATTAATCAAAAAGTGAAATTTTTCGCTTTGTCATAAGTGGATTATATAAATCGTTAATATAATAGGTATCTTGCAGTATTAATGATTATTTATTGTTAGTTAATGTAGAAGATATAAATAACTAGCATATTTTTTTCACCTAAATCATCCTTCGTTGTTTTATTTCAAATAAAATAATTTTTAATGGCTACTTTAGTTTAGTAGTGTTTGTTGAAATATTTTCATGATATAGCTTTTCAATTTGAATGAAGAAAAAATTCTTTAAGTACCCTCTACGTAAAAGATTATTAATTAAGCGTTGATCATTGCAAACAAATGATTGATAAGCTCCTCAACAACAATATATTTCTCAAGTTATTTGATGGTGCATGGATAAAACAAACATGCTGACACCTTACTATCTTTGATAGTATTGTTAAAATATTACAGTAATGCTATAGTCTCATTAAATTAATTATTAGTTATCCGAGGGAAAAATCTGTTCTATTGTTTCAGTATTAAGTAAACTTTGAATCTGGTTGAATGTAATGGATGTACAATATGACTGCGAGAAAAGGAAATAAACCCCATTACAATAATAACAAGTGAGCTTAGTAGAATAAATTCATTATGGATTTTTATTTATAATTATGAATAAAAAAAAACTTTTAATAGACTCAAAAAATAAACCAAATTTACCAAAGCCTAAACAACCTAAATTTCTCAATCAACCCTCGACTCGGCGCGTACAAGACACCTAACATCAGAACCTTATTTCGCAACATTAGAATTAGCCTAACAAGTATCCCGTATACTCGTTCCCTCGTCTTTTTTTTCCAAATCTCTTTGGGCGCGCGACTGGTACTACATCTACCCGGCAAAACCGCGGCTTACACTCGCGATTCTGCGCCGCGCTATCATTTGTTTACAAACTTTTCTACAAGCGAGGAAGCGGAGTTGCGCGATTTGCATAGAATGCAAATGTATCGGCTGAGCCAGCGGCAGCTTTCTCTCATAGATTTTCATTACAAGCTAGTCTTGCGCGCGCGACTCGCAGCCTCTTCATTAGCAATGTGCGAAACTTACCGCTCGCTATTTCGCCTTTTGCATTTACAGCCGTATCGGCCCCGACGCTAATCGAGCTTCCGCTCTTCCTGGGAGCGCGCGACTCGATCTCCGCATTATTAATTCCATGACCGCGATTATCTTATCTTGGCCGCTGCAGCCGCTGCTATTGCCGAGTTTGCGTCTTGCGTTACACCCTTTTACAGAGGGTCAGCGTTCCATTGATGTAGGAGGAGGCGTGGGTGTGGTATACGGACGTTAAGATTCGTGTGATTGCTTGATTGTTTGGTGTTTTCGGAGGATATGTTGTATTGGGTTACGTTGCGTTATGACTTTGTCGCCAGCAATTTTTTCTTTGAGCTGTCTTTCGCGCTAATCGCGAAATTCATTTTGTTATCAAGTGATGTTTAGGCTGTCCTGTCCACTGTGGCAAAATACTCAAGTTTGTTTTGTACTATCTCACAAGAGTAATTCAACAGAAAGTGTTATTTAGAGATTGAAACGTTATCTATTTATTTTAAACTTACTTCTTTTTTAATGATTTGAAATAGTTTATTGAATAAATAATTACTTTTAGTCAAAGTCATTTAGCCAAGTATTCAAGAACTAAATACAACCAAGCCTACATAATCCTAGAATCGAAATTTATTATTTATTAACAATGATCTTTTTCTGGAAATAAGACCGTAACGCCGTCTTAGTACATCAAGCTTGTAATTCAAAGTCTTCTCCGTGACAATAGGTTTATACGCTCGTGCAATATTCTCCGGCTGCCGCCGCTACAACAATGTGTCTATACAGCCAGGCCGGGCTTCTTCCTTGCGGGTATTTCCGCACTGTTTAAGCTCCTCCTCCTTTACTCGAAATCACTCGTGTCAACTCTCCCCCTCCTCTACCCTCTATATGCATGCGCTATCGTGTAAATTTTCTCCCCCGCTTTCTATCACGTCCTTCGAGAGCAAAGCCGCTGAGCTTGCGGCGTCGAATATACTTCTGCTTTGATACTGATACGCGCGTATTGTGTGACAATAATATATTAACTTTTTTTATCGCCATATTTATTATATTTGATTAAAAAATTTTTGTTAAATCTTTTATTAACTTAAGAGAAATTTGACGTAGTAAGACTTTTTTAATAAAATTTTAGTTAGCTTAATTAGTCCCTGATTAATCTTAAACACTCGACTGACTCAACACCGAAGCCGTAATAAACAATGTAAATAAAGAGTCAGAGTTTCAGGATTTACTCGGAGCCACTCGCCTAGTGCTACTGCACTTGTTTAGAAATACGCGAGCTACAGGCGCAGGCAAGGAGCTGGCTCGGGTATTTCTCCACTCTTGCGCTTTTATATATACGAGAGAGAGACGAGCCCCGCGGGTATTACGCTTTTACGACTCTCTCATGTAATTGTCGAGCTCGTCGAGTTTTACGAGACACTCGCGCGCGGCGCGCAATCGCCTACGCGAAAATCCCGCATGTCTCTCTCTCTCTCTCTCTCTCTTCCTCCCACTCTTTCGCTCCTAAGATGCTTTCTCGCGCCGCATTAAATTCCGCGCGCTCCGCGCAAAGGAGATTGTAGCGGTAAAGCGGCCGAGAGAGAGAGCAGCCGCGCGCGATCTGTTTTTCAAAGGCATGCCCGTAAAAAGGCGCCGCCGCTTCCGTTCCCTTAGCGGGAAAGTATTTACCGTGCCCGGCTGCTGGTTTATTTCTTCCAGACCCAGCCCGTTTGTGGCTCTCTTTCTCTCTCTTTCTCTCGTCTGCTCCCTCTCTCTCTCTGTGTATACACGAGAGGAAGAGTCTGTATAAGAGGTGTTTGTTGGTCTGCAGGAGGCGCGAAAATTCGAGTAGCAGTGGTTTTAGTGCTGCGGCGGCTGCTTGATCGATTGTTACGCTCGCTACGAGGAGGGATTAAATTGACTTTGCACGCTAAACTTGGAGGTTTTTGCGCTTGATTGCGCGGGGATTTAAAGACTGGAATTTGAATAAAAAGACGCCTGATGGAGAGAGTGGTTTAATTAAGCGCTTTATTGGAGATACGTTTTATTCGATTTATTATTACAGCCTTTTTTATTTTAAAATATTAAAATTAATTCTAGCCTGTTTCATTTAGCTATTTCAGAAGTTATGTTCTACCCGAAGAAACTTGACAAGGTTCCACTTGAACTCCTTATTCAAATGACATAAATCTACTTAGGGAGTAAGGCTTCAGCAAGCAGTCTTCATTCAGATGAATAATATATTTAACTCTCGCGACTGCTGCCTTATAAACGCATTACACAAGGTTTTTCACTCTACACCTGAATTTTACTTTTCAAACACTGCTATAACACAGAAAAAAACCTAGCCTCCCAAGTTCAACGAACTTTCTAAGCAATCAATTCAGACTCCCGCCGGGCGATCGATTCTTCTCTCTCTTCCTTGCGCCCTTCAAGCTTCGATTACGAATTTCGAATCCATTATCGGGAATCTGTTGCGCCCTCGGCTGCAGTAACGAGCCTGTTTTTCTTGATTAAATCGAGAGACACAGTGTCTATTCGTAGCGGGCCGAAATCCGGGTCGAAATTTGCAAGTTGGTGGCTAGCCGGAGCCGCAACAAGTCGCTCTTCGAAGCACACGTATACACACACACGCGCGCGCGCGCGCTCGTGGGCGGCGCCGCTGCTGCCTGCGGCACCAGGTAGTAGTGCCTCCTAATTAAACAATCAAGCACGACTGCGTTATAGCGCGCCCAGACGAGCTTTGCGGACGGTCGCGTGAGTCGGGATGCGCTTGTAGACTAGCGCGATTCCGATGAAGTTGACTGGATTCGAGGATTCTTCTGGTGCTTTAAAATTTTTTAGTAATATCTTCTTTATCTCTGTTCGATTTAAAAGAATAATAGGATAAAAGTTTGTCGGTTTAGTTTCTCACTTTTAGTTTAAAAACAAAGATGGAAAGGTTATTAAAAGTACAATGTTAACAAATATAAACAAAGCATTTGTTTTATTGCATTGCAGCCACCTACATTTTCGCATCATCTTCTCAAATTCAAACTGACAACTATCCAAGAAAAAACTTTCAGCTCATCGTCCTCCGCGTTCTCCTTCTGACAGAAAACACGTCCTCGAAAAGAAGCGATCCCCATAAGTAAAATGCAAACGGTCTTAAAATCCGCTTAGCGAGTTGTCCCAGCATCTCGTCTAAATAAGCCAAAACGAAAAAGAAAGAGCACCCCCTTCTACAACAGCATCATATATACATCCAGCTTAAAAGTTTTAAAACAATAGTTCGCGAGAAGCCAAACTTTCCCCACCGCCAGTGCGAATAAATAATTTGACACGTCGAGGCGCGCTCAGGCAAAGAAGCCAGCAGACGAGAAACTGCTAAGAGTCTCGATAAGCATATCTTGCGAGCAACCGCCGATCCATTAGTCTCGCGGCTCTGATTACTCGAGCGCTTCTCTCTCTCTCGACTTTATCGCGATATCGATCGAGCGCGCGATTCCTATCGGCGCGCGCCGATCTGTTCATTGCGGGAAAGAGGATATAGGAGGCGAGCTTGAGATAGAGAGCCGATATTTTCTACTTCTTTCCCCCAGAGGGCTGCGCGCGAAAATATATAGATACGTGTCCGAGGAGAGCTGGTCGTTGAGAAATTTCTCGGGAGAGATCGGCAGCTGTGTGTGTATATACGCCTCGATGTTTCGGGGGAGATGAGACGAGATTTATCTTGGGAGCGGGATGATTGGCTTGTGGTTTAGGAAGTTTCAGGAGGGATCGGGGATGGCCAAAGGAATCTTAATAGGGAATTGAATTGTTGGATCAAATTTTTTTGCTTGGTTAGAAGAGGTTAAGAGAGTAAGAATTCATTTTAAATAAAGATAAAACTATGTTGTTCAACGCTATAAATTAGGAGGAAGGATGGCTCGTAATTTAAAGATCACAGCTAAACTAAACTAGTAATAAGATCACACCCGTCTAAATTCATCAGGCAGCTAATTTGCGCGCTCTCATTGCTCCGCGTAAAATCAAGTCTAGACATTTCCCCGGCTCGCAGTGTGTTTTCGACTCGGCGCGGGTGGTGCGGAGTCCATTAATTAAGAGCCAATTAACGCGGACAAGCCGGGGCTCGATTTCGCGCTCTCCCGCCTCTTCCTTCCTTTCTGCCTCGAAATAATTCCACCGACGATCCGCCTCGTTCTACGCAGTTTGCAGCTCGATTCGAGAATCTATGCCTTTCGTTCTCTCTCTCTCTTGCTTTTCTTCCCTTTCGCGCTGCATTAACTTCTTCGCAGCAGAATGGCTCGCATTGTTTTAGAGGAATTTTCGGAATTACAATGCTAAAAGGGGAAATGTCTAGTCTCAGAAGTATCCTCTGTAAATTTACAATAAGAGAGCCTGCATTTTTACGGGTATGCATGACGGAATACTTGGAAAATCAAAGCTCGCACGCGTCAATTTCCTTAAAAAAAGTATTTACAATGGCAAACTCTTTCGAGGAAGATCCGAAAGAAAACAAATGTTACAAGTTAAACGAGAAAATCGAAAGAAGCTTAAGCTCCATTCCGAGCTCTCCTCTAGCTCTCTTTGGAAAAAGTCGTGACAGAGAGCAAAGTAAACCAGAAACCGAACGAACAGAGCAAGGCGTTTTCTCCCCTTCCCCAGGCTCCGTCGAAACGGTTCTCACACCGGATGCCCTCGCTAGCTCGCCCAAGCACGACCTGAATATAGCAGCCCAACGATCTGCTAATAGTCGCTTGTAATTCGCGTAGATCCCCCCGTTCCCCCCTAATCGTGTCGGGCCGTCCGTTTCTATTTGCTCCGCGGCTTATTGACGATTCGCGCCGTTAAGCGGTCAAGATTTAAATAGGCCCGCGCGCGCACGCCGCGAATAATGTCCCGGTAAAATTGGAAGATTTAATTTGGCGTGGCTGGGCTTGAAGGCGATATCGATTTAATCGCCGGCTTGGAAGGAAGGGAATATTTTATGAAGCTTTGATTTTCTCCCGGAGTGTGCGGCTTATATACGCGGCTGATTCGATTCGATATGGTCCGCTTGCTGGCTCGCTCTTTCCGAGAAGTACTAATGATATTTAATGTGCATAAATTTAATATTTATCGGCGCCGGGAGAGCGGGTTTTCTTTTCTAATTGAGCGGCCTTAATCAAGTATGCTAAACTCGAACGTCGATATGTCAGAATGAAATTCTGAAATTTATCGCCTTGTTTCTTTAGCGTCTAATGAAGTGTATCTTGGTTCAAATGTTTTTCATTATTACTATATTATGCTGGAAATTATTAGATACTTGGATTTAGTGTTTAAAAAAAGAGAGCTAAATAACAAAGTGGTTTCTACTTAAAAACAAGCTTGTTTCTTAACCAACAATAAGTACATTGCATCTTTATGACTAAAAAATGAAAGCATCCAATAACAATCAGCACCATCCTAAAAAAGCCCAAAAAAGACACCTCGCTCACCCAAACGAAACCTCCACAATTCGAGGCATCCAGTCCGATCGTCCGCATCTCGTTGAAATCGCCGCTAAATAAACCGCGTTTAGCCCCCTCCCGGAATCCTCTTTTTGCCATTAATTTTCATTACGCTGGCCGGTCAGCCGGCGCGCCAGCGCGTATATGGATATGGTTTTTGCGGTCGTCGCGCGCGCGCGTGAAACGTTAAAGCCGCTCGTCGCGGAGGAGCGTCGAGGCAGCCGTTTTACGAGCTGGCTCGTGGGCAGTAAACGCTCGTTGCTTTATAGCCAGTGACTGGCGCGCGATGGGGCCGCGCCGTTAAAATCCCCTGAATTCACTCCCTCTCTCTTTCTCTCCAGTCAACGGACCGAGCGAGGGAGCACTTGTTTTCTGGATGCAAGGCAAAGAGAGCTTTTCTCCTCTCGCTCCTGAGCTTTTTAGCTTCGGGACGAGCTCTTTTTTATTGTTTAGGAAGATCTAGGGGATGTCGGAAGTGTCTGGATAGTGGATCTTCTTTTGATTTGGTTCATGTTTGAAAGTAGGTTTCCTTGGGCTGTTATTTTGGATGATCTTGGATAGAAAATTAATTAAACTTTATTAAACCCTAGCTAGGGTATAATTAGGAATTAATTGACAGGCGCCAATATGCTAATAATTTAGTAGCCCAGTTACGCCTTGACAATAAATTTTTTCACTCTCTTCAAAACTAATTTAAATCTCAATAAGGCTTAAATGAAACATCAGACAAGCCTAAAATCGATTCGCCAACAAAGTAACAACCTTCTCAAATATAAAATTCAGCCGTCACGAGAGCTTAAAACTTCGCTCCGCAAACTATCTTCCTCTGTTCAACTTTCTTTCAAAAACACGGAAGCTCACTTCATTGATGCCTCTCACGCGATGAACCATCCACACCTACCGTGTTCCTGTCCAATTTCTTCCCAGCACCGCGAAAAAAATAAAAAGAATCATAAAGAAGCCGCGTCGACTCGATCGAAATCGAGTATCAAGCTCGCGCCAGTAGATATTGAATTTTGATTATCACCGAGCCAGCAGCTATCCCAAATTGTTTCGCTCGTCGAGTGTAGCGTGCCTGAATATTCGTAAACGTCGACGAGAGCCGCATCGAGAGGATCCGTCGCTGCTATTTTTTTTCTGTCGTTAGTTTTTACACTTGTGTTTTTTTTGCATTGCGTTTTGGTCATTATTTCGCGCAACAGGGCTGAAAAAGGGACGTTCGCGAGGTACTTTGGTGGAGTGAGCAGCGCGCCACTGAGTTTTCAAGAGCGTGTGAATCAATTTGTAACGCGTTACTCTCGGGTTTTGCGAGTCTGATAGTCTTTTTAAAAGGAGAGTTACTAAACAAATTAGAGAAATAGAAACAAAAAATTAAGGTATCATTATTGCAAGTACATTTATTGCCTTATATGAAATATAGCACGACTTTATTTTTAAAGTAAATAAATATTTTTGTTCTTATGTGTAGATATATGAAGTAAGATTGCATTTCACATTTAAATATTGCTTGGAAAAAAAAGAATACTAAAAACATGCATGGTAGTATTTTTCATAAAAGCTTTGCATGATAAACATCGTCACGTTTTATCACCTTTATCACTTGCCTCGCACATAATAACTAGATCTCTACACACTTTGCATAATATTTCTAATTATGTTTCTCATTATTTTGCAGTATTACGAGATGTCATACGGCCTCAATGTTGAGATGCACAAACAGGTAAGATAAAGTTTGTTTAACATTACCTGAAAACACAAACATACACTATTCTCATAATACATATTACATAATACAACGTGTATGCAAAAAATTTAATAATATTTAGATTTGCTACTATATGAAATGTACATACAATTTAAAAAAAATTCAAAATTAAATTTTTTTGTTATTTTCATGGAAAATTTTTTTTTGACATTAATAATTTTTGTTACAAGGCTTTCTACATAACTATTACTTTGCAAAAGCGAATAGCAAATTACGCGGTAAAGTCCATTTGAAATTAATGTTTATTGATTATCAAGTCAAACAAACAAAATTCATTACACTTACACACTGTTTTATCGATTTCACAATTATTTTATAAATATTTTAAAATTGTTTAAAAAGCTTGGCCGTATTTTTAAAATACATATAGGAGCATCCCCGTTAAAAATCGAACACTGGAAAAAAACAAATATCGACTTTTGAAAATTTATTTCAATGTTCAGAAACGTTTGAAATAAACATAATAAATCGTCGCTTTAAAAAACAATAAATTTATTAGCAAATATTTACCTACTTTGAACTACAACGCAGTGAGTGTAAAGACAAAAATAACCTTCCAATAATAGACACGTTAACACGGCAAAAATAGCCAAAGTTAACTTTCCTAAGCTTTCCCCAAATCAAGCGAATAATCACCCCAACAACCGTCTGAATACACCCCCATCATCCTTTTCAATGCGCGTAAGCCCTACGCGCATTCTTCCTCTCAAAGTCCGCGTGTACATCGAGAAAAGCGGCTGGACCGCTCTGCAGCTCCGCCAGCCGCCGGTATAACTTTCCTTTCACGCTGTATACATAGCAGGGAGCCTAATTTAATATTAAAGGCCAAAGCCCCGGGAGGAAGTTTGCCGCGGATTAGGGGATGATTTTGGCCGTGTCTCTCGCCCCTCGAGCGGAAATAAGCGGCGGTACAGCGTCCGACCGCGCGCGCGCGCCTCCCCGGCTGCTTCTTGAATAAATATGTAAACAAGGTAATAACATGCAAATGCCGCGACGAGCTTTTAATTCGCTGGAGAATTTCGCCGCGGGTGGGGGCCCTGTATATGTATACGAAAGTTGGAAAAGGTGGCAAAAATTCAATTGATGCTCTGTATACACGTTAAATATGAGCGCCCTGGTACTTTGTACATGTTTTTGGAATTAAATTTCCGAGTTTTTGATAAGGTGAAAATTGAAGCAAATTGGGTTCCTTTAATTTTTTAGTTACGCGGGGAATTCGAATTATGAATTTTTCGTTTGCGTTTATAACTGCTAAAATATTCAAATGCGCTTTCATGAATTTTAGTTCTGTTAAATCTGACTTTTTCTGTTTGCGAGCAAAGTTGAAAATGGTATAGTTTTTCTGCTACTTTTTAAATGGCTTTTAGCTTTACAAGGTTACTTGCGTTTTAGTATAGATTTTCTAGTCAAACAAAATGTATTTAGATGCGCTTGCTTTTGAAGTCCGGTTTTTCAAATCTGATATTTTGCTGGTTAAATTTTTTGAGTAAACGCGGGTTGTTTGTTTGCTGATATTTTTGAATTACGGCAAGTAAAATACAGTTCATGCGAAAGATCTGACCTATTTTTGTACTTCATAACTTGATGGGTGATATATTTTTACACAATCTTTTTCTTTATTAAATTAATGGCCCTGGATGAAGAAGTATGTACAATGCATTATTGTATTTTAAACCAACCGTTTATTTTTAACAAATTAAAATATCCCGATAAAATATTCAAAAAGAGATATTCATATAAATAATTTCATTACTCATGTGCTTTATTTTCTCTCCCCTCAATTAACCAAATGAAATAAGTCAGCTCTAAATTAAATATCGTTATTATTATAAAAAAAATTTCCATTACATAAAAACCCGATTAATTCTCCCCCAACAAAAAAAAACCTCCGTAAAGAAAAAGTAAACGAATAAGGCGACAAAAAGAAAAAAAGTTTCGCAAGAACAAAAGAGCGACTGATATTTTTCCTAAGAAGTCAACGAGCTGCTTTTTTATGAGGGGAGAGGGCGGCGAGGGTGCGAGACTTTACGCAGGGGAGAAATCGATTAAAGCTCCCGTCGGGGAATTGCTCGGTCGGAGCTACTTAAATTAGCGGCAGGGCTCGCTTCTCTCTTACACTCTGCGCGAGAAAGAGAGAGGAGACTATCCGCTCTCCGGATTTGCAATTTACGACGGATCTTCCTCTTCCACCTCTTCCTTCTCCTCGGACCTTTTCACTCTCGCCTCTCTGCCTCCCTCCCAAGTTAAACACGCTCGGTTTATCGAGCAAACACGAGACTTTTTTAACGCGCCCGCCTTCTCGCTTTTCAAAGATTAGGCTCTCCGGCCGAACGAAAAAAAAAAGAACGCGAGAGCGTGGGAATTTCAGCCGTCATACATATTTATTGTTCGCGCTGCGATTTGAATTTTCCGCGGCGAATATATACGAGGGTGATGGCCGATCGGTATTCGGAGCGTACGGGTTGTATGTAAAGCGAGCTCGGAGGGGGTTATATGGAGCCGGGCTAAAACGAGACTCTCGATTGCGCGAGTTGTCCGCGGAATAAATTTCGCGGAAAAGGAACTTATTAAAATTCCGGCAATATGCCGGCCATTGTGCGCTCTACGCCGCAGAGAGCGCGATTATGTGGTCGAAGGCTCGACGTTTTTTTTTTTCTTTCCGACGAAAATGAGATGCAGTGGGCGTGAATAGGGTCCGCGAACTTTTGGCCATAATGTATCACAAATAAATAGCTCATGAATAATTCAAAAAATCACAATCGATTCATTTCGAAATCGTCGATATATACCAAGTCATACCGGACCCCTTAATATCTCTTTTCATCCTCCAAATATCAATTGCCCCGAGAAAAATGAAAATCTCACAAGGAATCGAGCATCGATTCCCAGCTCCGGAGCAAGCACGGAATAAAAGGAGAAAAAAAGAAAGATGGAAGGGATCGGGCGCTCCTTAATTCTCTCTCCGGCATTCTTCCACTCTCCTTCCGTCCAGGAGCAGCAGCCGGTCGGGTGCAAAAGCGACGCGAGAGCTCGCGTCTGGAGAGAACTTAACGGAATAATTCAAGGAGGCAGGCAGGGGGGTGGGGAGTAGTGACTTCGCTCTCGGAGAATAAAAGAAAAGCCAAGGAAGAATCCACGCTCTCGCACACGTACATCGCCGGGGAGATAAATAAAAGAAGAGGCGGCCGTCTTCTCAGCCGCGCGGAGTTTGTGTGAGCGCGTGTAGGTGTATAGAGGCCTTAAGGTAGTGTTCGCCGAGAGAAAAGACTGGAGAGGGCTGGGGAAGGGAAAAGTCTTGGCGAGAAGCGAGCAAATTACAGAATATGGATGCAGAGTCTCGACTTGTAATCCTGGGGGATAAACAGCCCGGCAGCTTTCTCCTCGCTTCTTCGCGCGCTGGCGTCTTCGTTTCTTTCTTTTTTTATGCTCAACCCTGCCTGACTCGAGGCTGCCGCTTCTCTCTCGTCTATTCCATAATGCAGAGACAGAGAGGGATGGATAAGAAATGGATATACCAGTCCAGATAAGATAAGACCTTCGAGAGTTTGAATTTTGTATTTTTTTTTTCTGGCTTGGCTTTGACGCTGTCTGAGAAAGTTAAAAATATAACTTAGGTTCATTTTTAGAGCTGGATTGGTTAAAAGCTCTTAATTGCTTTTATCAATTTACATTGTTTTTTTTTATTTTTACACAATTTTTTATTAGTTAACCGTTGTTTTATTACTAAGGCTTACGCGAAATAAAATCTAATATATTTTTAAAACTAACGTTAAACTACCTAGTAAAAGCCATAAACACGTATGAAATAGAAAATCTTACTATAACTTACCTAAGATAAGTAATAAAAAAAGAAATTAAATAACAAGACTCTCGGCCGTTTGTTCACGCAATTCTCCATCTGCAGGCCTCCCTCTATCTGTTCTCGATGCTCCTCCTCGTCGACGTCGGGGCGCGACGTGATGAGAATAATGGCCGCGTTTATTGAATATTTAGCAGGCCTCTTTCTCTCTCTCTCTCTCTATCTCTCCCTATTTTTCTGACCGGACGCGCCCGAATCGTAAATCGGATCTCGGCAGTCGGCCCGGCCACCGCGCCGAGGGACAGGAAAAACAAGCAGAGACAAAGAAGGGTGAGGGTGTACGCACACACGTATACGTACGAGCCTGTCTAGCCTCGTTTTCCTTATCCGCTTTTGCCTTCGCTATCGAGTGGGACGAGGGAAGCTCGTGACATGCGGGGGTGAGGGAGAGATGATGCAGACTTTGGCTGCATGGTTTGCTTTATTTCTTTTGCGTCACGTGGAAGTTGGGAGGTTTTTACGAGGATTCTTAATTGCGTTTGGGGATGAAATATAATTTTGGCTAATGTCTTTGCTATGTTATAGCCTCGCAAGCTGCTTGTTACGTAGAATAATTTTTTATTTAACTAAAGGGAGCTAGTTTTTATTTTGGGATAATAAATTTTTATAAATATAATTTAGATAATCACAGTTGTTTGCCGGGACTTGTATAGCATAACACCTGAAAATTTTTCATTTATTCGTAAACATGCTTTTATCAAGAACAAAGCTCATCGCATATATGCATAGGGATGATTGCAAAACAAAAATTGTAAATTTGAAAAAACAAAATTTTTCTTTATTACATTTTGTTTTTTAAACAATAATTTTAAATTTTACAAAAATAGAAACAAAAAAAATAATTGATCAAAAATTTAAGTTTGAATATAAATTCAGATAAGCCCTTTTCATTGCAATCGTAATACACTTTATAAAATAAAAGGTTATTTTTGCAGCTAAATAATGCCATATTTTGATGAAAAGTCTAAAAAGTGGTAATCAATTAAATGTAGGTTGAAGATAATGTCTATATTATAGAATTGAGAAGACAAAATTTATCGAATTTAAAATCTTTATTTCTTATGTACCTATAATTATACCTATGAAAAAAATGATTTAGTTAATTATTTCGGGCGAATAAATAACCTAACCTGTTTCACCGCGGCCGGAGCGAAAGAAAAAAGGAAGATAAAAGCGAAACGATGACGATGCAGTTTTTACGGTATTTATGCTTTCGATATCCCGGGCCCAGGCTTACGCGTCCAATAGGAAAAAGGAGCAGCAAGGAACATAAAGGGGGAGGCGAGCGCTCGCGCACGAATTGGCTCGGAAAATCTGATCTGAACGGGCGCTCTCTCGCGCGCGGCTGCCGGTGCAAAAAAGGTATATACAAATAGAAATTTTAAAATGTCCACAAAGCAGTACGTGACGTCCATGAAAAAGTGCGCGATTGTTACGGGCGCCGCCCGTTCCCCCCTTCGATTTTTATTTTGTCGCCTGCTGGCCACCCCTATAAGAACGCCGCCGCCGCCGCCGCTTGCGCAGAGATACATATTTTTTTTCGTCTGCCCGCTGCTGTTGTATTTTTTTCCGAGGGCGCGCGCTCCACTCTATAAATCGTCCAGAGATTTGTGCGATCCGCCGTCGTATTTCAGAATTCAGCCGTCGCGCAATATCGACGAGCGCGCGCGCAAAACAGCAGCAGCAGGAGCTGCCTGCGCGCGCGCAGCAGAAGTTATGTGATGCGCCGGGAGAAGATACCGGGCGAAACGAGAAACGCAATATTATTTGAACTGGTTGGCGGCGGATCACTCGTATCGCTTTTTTTTCGAACGCCCGCGCGAGCGTTTTTTGTTTAACCAAAGCCGCTTTGCTGTATTTCCATATCTTTTTTCGCGAAGCGCGCTATATGGAATAATACGAGATCGGCGCCGATATATGCACTGCTGCAGCGGTGAACTGTGTTTCGCTTGTGTATAAGGGAGGAGGGTGGCCGTGTGTACGAATTGATTTTGGATGAAATTTATTTGACTGAGCGAGGGAGGGATTTTTTTGTTTTGCAAATGATAGCGTATGTGGTCGGGCGATGGTAAAAATCGCGAGGGATGTATTTCAGAGGGGGGAGGATTGTAAAAAATTGAATAAATCTGCGGAAACTGATTTTTTAAGTTATGAGCTGGTTTCTAATTTTTTCGTTTGTTTTTGTAAAGTGAGCTTTTTGATATGTATACAAAACCGTCACTTGTGACACATCGTTAAATGGTTTACAAAATAAAATAATCAAACACATTTTATTATAAAAATAATTTATAACTATTAAATTTTTAAACCTATATAAAGTAACCAGTTATAAAGAAAAATGATTAACACTAATCACATCGCAAAAAAGAGCAAAAATCAAAAACAAAGCCCAGCTTTCCCAGCACACACGCAGAGGTCGCCCGCGCCTACTGCGTTCATTCTCGTTAACGGCGCGATTACCGCACGCTCTGGTGTAACAGGCTGCAGTCGCCGCCGCCACGTTGGCTCGCGTGGAAACAAAGGACAGAACTGCACACGTGAGTGCGTCACGCTCGAACGCGGACAATCGATTCGCATTGCCGATCAGAGCCTGCACACTCGCCTACGCCGCGCATACGTAAACGATTTATCGTTTGTGTGCTCGACTCTGTAGAAGTAATAATGGCCGTTAATAAACAGCTCCTGCGATATTTATGCGACGGGGAAAATAGAATGCTAATTAAAAGTGCTTTTTTTCGATTTGTTTAAAATGTTTTCATTTGCCCGCTCCATACAGTTCTATTTGCCACGCCGCTGAAATTTTTATCAACGGCGACTTTTTAAAAACTCGTATACATCGTCCGATATAGTTTGTCCCCTCGCGATAATCAACTACAAAAACATTTCGTCGTAGCATCGACATTTTCCGAATTTACGACATTTTTATTACGCCCGGCTGCAATTTGCATTTTTAATCCGCTCGCGCGAAAAGCCAATACTCGAAACGTCAATAAACCACAATTTGCAACGTTCGTCCGCTGCGTTTTCGCGTTCACGAAATTTTTAATCGACCAGATGATATATACGTTGAAATAGCACCAGCTCACCCGATGAAAAGGGTAAAAATTACGAGGGCAATTATTCGAAAAATAATATTTGACCAGCGTCGCGTGGATAATTGCGTTAAAAAATAAAAAGCAGCGAGCGGGTTATTATTCATTGAAAAAGCTCGCGCGCTCTCGTACAGAAAAAACGACAGAGCGCAAGGAGAAAAGCCGCGCGCGAATAATGCGGGGCCGTCGTGTTTGCTAAGCGGCCATGCAGGAGGGCTACAGAGTTGCCCGTAAACGTGTGCAGGGGACCTGCTGGAAGTAATTAACATGCGAGCTTCGCTCGCCGGAAGGGTTACAGTCGAAAAGAGTAAAGCGCGGATTTTCTACCTGCCGAGTTGGCGTTTCGCTGGAACTGGAAAACAAAGCTATTCGGCCGGTTGTATTTGCGTTTTTCTGGAATCTAGATAGCACGTGATTGTTTGGGCATTTTGATAGTAGGGAAATGACGCGTAATAAAAGGCGTCAAAGCATCAAAATAATGTTGTCTGATTAAGAGTGAAATATGAATTAGAACTCTCATTCATTATAATTGTAAATAATTAAAACTTTGAAAGGTGTACAGTGTAAAGGTAAAAAAAATCAATAGACCGCGCGCAGAACGGCAAACAAATGGCAAATAATAAATTTTTCAAAGAGCAAGCAGCTCGCCGCTGCACAACAAGGTTTTGACTAAATTAATCACTTTGAACGTAGCCGGGTAACTTAGAAAAGCCGTAATTACAAAGCATTCATAATTCAGCGCTATAATAGCTCCATAACAGGCGAGCAACACAGACATACCAACACGGACCGAGCGGTCTGGAAAAACACGGCGCGCGAAATGCATTATTATGCGCGCTCGTTGTACAAAAGGGGGTCGCGCCCGGGTGGAACAAACACAGAGGCGCTCGGAAAAAGCGAACGCGTTAAACGATCGCGCCCCCAGCGGCGAATGATTTCCGATAAGCGGATCGGCGCCGTGCCCGTATATAATCAATGAACATATCAGTTTTGCATATAACGACGCGCGACACGGCAGCCCGCGGCGGCGCATGACTGATTATCCGCGAGCATATAAATTTGCAAAAGCGCCAATTGCGCCCTGGCATTATACACTCGCATATACACGTACGCATACACTTGCGCGTTAAAAGAGAGGCTCAGCAGAGGCGAGAGCGTGGATCCGGAAAATTCACGCATGAAAAATATCGCCAGCTCACCGCGAATGATTCGATTTCGTTGTTTTGCCCCGGCCCCCTCGGGGCGAGCGAAGCGCGATTCAAACTCATCCCAATCCACGTACACACAGACGCGTAGATATATATTCCAATTCGCGCTTGCTGGGCTAGCTCCCCCCTGCAGTTAGTCTCGCGGCTAATCTAGGATTCGGTTGCGCGCAAGCGACTGTGTGTGTACAGCACGGAATAAATGAGATTTAATAATGTTTAGATGTGCGGGTGGATGTGTATGGTTATCGATCGCGGCTCGTTACCGGATTTTCGCGGTGCATTTCGGTCTGCGTTTAGCATTGTTTTTGCAGCGAGCAATTATTTTTGGCCGGAGTAATATAAAGGCTTATTGTTTATTAAAGCGCGATTTAAATAATAAATTAAGTACGAGTGGGTATTAAATTTATTTCCATTGTTTTAAATATTCGCGATTAATTGTGGAATCAGTTATTTTTTCATAAAGTACTACATTTATTTTTAATTTAACGTTACATTAATTTATTATATCTGATATAAATAATATTGTATCTTAAATTTTCATGACATTTTTAACGGAGCAATTTTTTCAGGCAATAAAGCTATGTGCTCATTTTTTAAAAATATTTATCTCTGATAAATGGCTCAAATGTTAAACATTGGATTATCGTAGAGTACACAGTGAAAGCTTTTAGTACATTAGCCTCGTGTTAAATGGGTATTTGGATGCGCTGTAGCTGGGATTCAGCAGTACGGGGAAGCGCCGCTAAAGGGCTACTTTGTCGACGGGACCATATGGCGTGTAAAATTGATTTTTCTTATTAATGTTTGACGCGTTTGAAGCGTTACTTCTCAATTTACACAGTAAAGTGTGTCCCAAAGTGTTATAAATGATTACACAAAAAATCAACTATTTCTGTTTAATTTTATAACGTATTAAAATATCCTATGAGAAATAAAAACGTAAATATATTGCATATAATGATAAATCAAGGACCCAAACCGAATAAGTAATCAAGTTTAAACGAACTTTGACCTTACATTACCCGGCCGCAAAAAAATAGCCGAGCTTGCACCCTCTGAAACTCGCGGCAAAAACTTCTTTTGCGCTCGGGTACAAAACCGAAACTCGCGCGGGGCGCACGGTATAATTCCCACTAAATTTTTCACCCGCGCAAAAATCCTTCCGTGTCCCGCGCGCTTACAACAAGAGAAGCAAAAAGGTAAAAGAGCCAGCGGCAAAAAGTCGCGGAGCACGCAAAGAGAAGGAAATAAAAAAGAAAAGCGCGTCAGGCGACAGCAGCTCACACACACACGGTCGTTCATTTTCCGCGCGGCATTTTAAAGACGAGGGCTGCAGCAGCAGCAACGGAATGGTGGTAGATAGAGAAACGAAATGACGAGAAAGAGAGAGAGGGAGAGAGAGAGGCGGCAATAGAGGAAGCGAAGGTATGAGGTGACATCGTACAGATACGCGCCCGCGCGCGGAAGGCTCGATTTTTCCGATAGCGAATTTCGCTCTTGGCTTTTTTCCCTCTCTTTCCCTCCGTCGTTCTCCATTTACTTCTCCCTCTCTCTCTCTCTCTCTCGCCCTCTCGCTCTCTCGCTTTTCCGGCCTTTTTTGCACTGCCGCTGCTGCCTTCCCTTTTACTCTCCGATTATTCTGCCTCCCACCTCCCTTTTACATCTAGCTCGCTTTTCGATTCGTCTGGCCAAACTGTGCGCTGCTGCAGACTCGCGAATGAAAGCCCCGCGCGATTCCTGAACGAAAAAAAAAAAAAAAAAAAAATAGCCGCGCCCAAATTAGACGGCAAAGTTGGTTCTACCCCGGCTCTCCCTTGGGATACGTATACCGATGCGGAAAATCTCTTTATTTCTGTATCGGTTGGTTAAAAAAAACGGACGAGCAAAAATGGAGCGAGACAATCGATTGGCTCTCGCGCGCGACCGATGCAATTTTCCATCGGTTTGTGTTCGAAAGCGCACTGATTAAACGTCATTGGGTTAATGATCAATTTCCTGGCCCGCCGGCTCGCAGCTATAACTTTACCACTGCTCGACTCGGCTATTATGTACGAAGCGTCGGGTTATCTTTCCCAGTCTTAACTATCTTTTTATTCATTTTATTTTCAAGATTTCTTTCCGGTATCTAATCAATATGTTCACTTAAAAAGAGAAATCATTATCAGCACTTGCCTGCTTTCAGAAATATCAAACCCTCGTAGTAAAATCATATAAGCAAATAATACCCGTGAAACCCGGCAAAAGTGATCCTTTCATACTTTCCCACCAGGCTGGCGTCGTACAGCCATTCATTCAGATTTCAAAGCCCGCGCTTGTTTTTTTCAATACCCGAAATAATAATAATCACAATAATAACCGGCGATAATGCTAATGAAAAAAGGCCCGGCGAAACCTCGTTAATACTTGATATATACCCCTGCTTTGTGCGCGCGGGATGAAAATTTTCGGCTCTTTGATATATACGCTTGCGCCGGGCATAGGGAAAAAGCGATGGATAGACGTGCAGCTAGGGTCGGCGGAGAAGAGTGGAAAGGATAGAGAAAAAAGGATGTCAAAGCGTGCGCGGGGGGGGGTGGGAGCTGGAGGGCCGGGCGAATCGCTATCGACCGAGCCGTCGCTGCTGCGCCGAGGGGTGCGCGTCGCTTTTTTTGCGGGCGGGCTCGTTAAACCGGTAAATGAATAATGAACGAGCCGACGAGTGCCGCCGCCGCCGCCGCCGACGGGAGGGAAAAGAGGGAAAAAGGGGCTGCTGCTCTGCAGAGAAAATGGCTGCAGAGAGCGAGAGGAAGAGTTAGCTGCTCTCTGGAAAAATGTTGGAGAGGGTGCAAAAAAAAGGAGAAAGGGGCGCGCCAGAGTAAAAGGGAGATCGATTGATTTAATAAGCGCGAAAGAGAAGCGATAACCATTCGTATAATGAATCGAAAAACGCGATAAGTGTACGAGTTTCGGTTATTGGGCAGGGGCGAGTGCAATTTGCGCGCGAGCCTATTTATGTCGGGAGCTGGAATGCTGCTCGTAAACAAAAGATTTAATTTATGAAAATAGTAGAATACGACTACTATACTTTGTATAAGACAATAAAAAATTGTAGCCAGTTATAAATAGCAGTACTAAACGTCAAAAACTCGGTATAAACAATATATCCTAAATCTGATTTCTCGCAAGCCTACTCCACTAACTAATTACCACCGCCCCTAAAACATTAATTTGTAAAAAGTAGCATCAGCAGTGTCAAATGCATCGCAGGAGGGTCGCTAGGTCTCTAGTTGACACTGCGCGCCAGCGGATGGATTTTATTTACGAGGGACATTAGCGTTAACAGGGCGACACTTAATGGCGGCCGACGGGAATTGGATTTTTCGAACACGCAGCTCGAGCGTAAAACTCTCTTTCTCTCTTACTCTCGCGGCGGCGGCGGCAAATGGCTCTTAAAATTCTTGCCGATATCGCGCTCCCAGCTCCGCGGGGAGCTCGCCTCCCCCGCCCCCTTCCCTCTTCCTCACTCGAAGAAGCTCGTAAAACTCTCTCGGGTAGAGAGAGAGAGAGTTTTTTTTTAAAATCTCATTTGCCGCAAGTTCGAGCCACCCCTTCGCACTCGGCGTTCTCTCTCAATCTTTTTACACGTATTCGTCGCGCTCTTTTTCAGGAGATAAGTTAAGAGAATGTGGAAAGTGATATAATGGTCGTTTAGCTCGAGAGAATAAGGCGGGCTTTAAGGAGTTAGGAAAATAGTGAGGCAACCTAGTGAATATTGTGATTGAGCTTTTTATGATTATGAAGCGGTGTGTTGGATTTTAAGAGTCTTTGTAGCTCTGTATCGGATTTTTATGACGTGTATTTTTCAAATAAATATTGCATGGTAGTAAAGTGAAAATCTATAATCTTATACGAGTGTCTGGCTGTATCTTGCTGATACTACTTATGAAATGTTGACTTTCATGTATATCTTGTCATCATTTGATGTTTTCAGCTAAACTTGTTTTCGATTTAGGAAATTAATTAAACAATCAAATCATTTACGAAAATATTTATAAAAATAAATATTTTATTTCTAATCAAAGTTTAATATTCTGGTATATAATTTAATATACTCAGAAACCTGTATGCAATAAAGTACCACAATAAGTCTTAACTTTCCGTTCAATTTTCAATTTCCAGTCAACGAGAACCCAACGACAAGATTATTCCAAAATTAAAAAATAAACGAAAAAAAAAACCAGGTTTCCGTGATTATCGCCAACCACAAAACTCGAACATCGCCTCAACATCTCCGAAACAAGGAGCGTTTTTCTCGATTACAATCTCCTCTCTCACCCCCTCGAAACAGAAATTTCGCATCGCTAATTGCGCCTCGACCGCATCTCGCTCCCCTTTCCACAAAAGCTTACAGAGTCTCCTCTCGGATAAGATTGCAGGAGAAAAGCCGCTCCGGCTACCGGTCTTGCAGTCGCGAACGCGTGTACATACAGCTCGCGTACATCCAGCTCTCGCGTCTCGCAATTATCGTTGAGCCGGAATATAAAAGCCCGAGATGGCGAGAGGTAGCAGCAGCAGCAGCAGAGAGCGAGGAGAAAAAAGAAGAAGGAAGTGGGTTGCGGCTCTTTAAAAGTCTTTACAAGCCAGCGCTGCTGCCGCAGAAAGAAGCGCGCTACTCGCTATCTTGGCTGCAGCGCATTACCGCCGAGCGAGCAACAAGAGTCTTTTAGCGCCTTTTACGACTTTCATGAGTCGCCTTTACGATCCGCTCTTTAAAGGCCCTCTTTCCCCGAGCGTTATATACGATACGTGTCATCGCGCGCGCGCGCTCGCGTCCGTATTAAAAGACGCGGCGGGCATTTGTCTTCGTTCGAGCCGAACGAGCGCCCATTAGCGTAGCGCTGCCACTGCTTTACGACGCCGATTTTACCAATGCTCGCTAAGAATATATACAATATTCTGTGCCGATATAAAAAAGACGAGATGATAGTTGCCGTGGCGTACTCGTTAACGGATCGTTAAGCATCGGGACTTAAATCATTTCGCAGTGGAGAGCTGCAGCTTTGACACCCCAGCATTTTCTTCGTGCGGCAGTTCTTTTGTTCTCCTCGCTGAGCCGCTTTTAGCGAACGCGTGTTTTATAGCGCGATGACACTCGTCGACTTGGTCGTTGAATCTCGACGAGGGGGCTATGTATGCGCGCGATGTATCGTAAAAGAAGCTTTAGAATGCGCGAGCGGCAGCTCGCTCGAACGGAAAATGGAGTGCGCGAGCTTTTTAAAGTCGCGTTGGGATATTGCTGATAGTGTCTTGGCGCTGGCGTGATTTTTATTTCAATTTTTCTGGGAATGTCGGTTGGGTATTGTCATAGTAAGCTTGACTGATTCCATTCTCGTTTTTGTTACAATATGATCAAGATTAATAATAAACTTATAAAAATATCCATCATACTTTTGAATCAAAACTAGGAAGCTCGAAAATAAATTCATAATCCAAAAGCCATACCAGTTCGAAAAAAGCTACTGTAACGAAGCAACGCGATATCACACAGCTCCCCAGGGAGCTTGCAAGTGTAAACCTTTATATTTCCCGCTTTCTCTCTTCCTCCCATTTCCAGGGCCGGCTAGACCCCCTGGGGGAATATAAACCCTCCTCGACGTATAGTACATTTCACGCGCGACAAACGAGAACTCGTGTATAAGAAGCCCTTCGCCACCAAGCCCAGCCAATCAGCGATTGATTCCGAAACTTCCTTCCTCTCTGCCCGCCGTTGTAATGATTGTTTAACGAACAGGCCGGATCGGCTTTTCGAAAAGCGATCGACCGCTCCGAATTGGTTCATAAAGATTGCAAGTGTCGTGTCGAAGTTAGTGGTTTCGGTCATTGTGGATTTCTCGCTGGCAATCCCTGAATAACTGTCGCTTTTACGAGCGATCAGTTTAGTAGTCATAATCGGCGCGATCGATAATGATCTCAAAGAATATTTCACCTAACTAGTGGCTCGCTTTTATCGCGCCAACATTTTTACGCTCGCTCAAATATTACCCTTGTAATCCATGGACCTCGTCGACTTATCGTGAAATCAAGCACTCGGATTCATTACTCGGCAATTCCAAAATATCATAAAGAGAAAAGTTCGCCCCCAAGTAAGACGGTGTGAACTCGCCTGCAGGCCAGCTACACTTTTATGCTCGGCCGCACTTTTATCGATGCTGGCTTGTGTCCCCGTGTTAGCTTTATGCCCCGGCTATCAACGAGCGCGTTCCCCCGCGGGGTATCGTTATGAGAGAGAGAGAAAAGTCGCTTCTACGACCCTCCGCAGTCCCGGCAAAAACCTTACTTTCGCTGGCTTTTAACGCGCGCTTTTATATCGCCGCGCGACTTCACCTCTTCGGGCAATTTCATTGACATTCAGTGAATCTTTGAGGGAGGCCGGGCGCGCGGGAACAATTTTTTTTTTCGCCTTTGTAAGTATGGTTTTTGGTTTCGCGATGCTGGGCGTAAAAGTTTGAGTTGATTAGGTAGTAAAATGCGCAATGTGCTCGTAAAAGGGGATATGCGATGTATAAAGGCTTGTAATAAAAGTCCTTGTTACAGATCATGTTAAACTTCTCGCAATTTTATTATTAAAAGTGTGGTATTCAGCGCGAAATAAAAGCACGAACGGTATGATTCTATCGTTACGAAAAATATTAACTTTACTGCGTATTTTTA
Organism: Eupelmus urozonus; assembly: GCA_900480035.1. Classification (NCBI taxonomy): domain Eukaryota; kingdom Metazoa; phylum Arthropoda; class Insecta; order Hymenoptera; family Eupelmidae; genus Eupelmus; species Eupelmus urozonus. The sequence goes on along the minus strand of UELX01000224.1, from coordinate 2,851 downwards.
ACTTTCAGCCCGTGAAAAACATATTTTTATTGAATAAGCATTAAAAATAATAACGCTTCGCATCAACATGTCGAAAACAAACCATCTAGCCTAACAAAAAGAATCACATTCACAACGTAAAAAAGAAAACACAAAAAAAATACAAACAAAAACAAAACCACTACCACCTCACAAAACAAACACCTCAGCGCACTTTCCCCTCGCCTCCAGCCCCCAGCGTTTTATTCGCTTTCATTTTCATGATTCCTAGCAAGAGCCGGCAAGGGCGTTAAAAAGAAAAGTCACCCAACCCCTAAGAACGCGAGCGAGAAAGAAACAGTCCGCGTCGCCGGTCGTTAAGGACGATTTTCATAGCGCGGCCGAATTACCTCGTCGCGTGATCCTCCCGCCCTCTAGCAGCCATTTTAAACTCTCTTCGAGAATATCCCTCGGAAAATCGCGGGATTATTCCATTTGCCGACGGAAGGGTGGCGCGCAGTAAAAAAAAAAAGAAGAGAGGAGAGGAGTTCACGGCTCGCACTAATTCTGTCCTTTCAAACGGATTTTTCTTTTGCGCGCGCGGGGCGCAATAAAAAGGGCGAGCGCGCGGATTACGCCGCCGCGCGATATTAAACGTCCGAGAGCTCTTTCTCTCGGGCGCTCCGGTAGTATTTTACATTCTGCCGGCGTCGCTGTAGCCGTGTTTTTCTTATCGCCTTTTATTTTGCGCAAGAAAGCCCGGCTTTTTTTTTCTTTTATTGGCACGTTTTTTGCGATTGGCGAGAGCTTTAGTTATTAAAGTTGAAAGCTGCGTTTTATTTTGAGTTTACAATGGTCGGAAAAATCCATTGAATTTCATATGTAGATAAAAACGCTGTTGGGAAGCGACCAAGTAGATAATACTCCTTGGCCAAACACTACACACCACATCATTTCAAAACTATAAATAAGATTCACCAAAGAAATATAATCTCACCTAACACTAATACAACAATAACGCGAAGCGCAAAAACGATATAAACAAATCCACCCACGCCTTCTCTTTTCTCGGAATAAATTATCACGCCGCAAGTTTCTCTCGTCGCCTCTCCCCTTTTCCTCTCCGGGAAATCCTCGGCCCGTAAAACAGCTATTTCTCGCGGTGGAAGAAAAGGCGAGCAGAGCTAGTAGTAGCTCGAGGCTCATTTGGTAAGCGCGCGAGCGGGAGGGCGTAATTAACGGGGGTGTTGCCTGTGTATAACAAAGCGGAAATGCGGGATCCCGACGGGCTTTCCTAATTTCTCGCCGAGAGCTGAAGGAATGCTAGGACTTGGCTCCGACGACGACTCTGTCTCTCGGCTCTTGTTCGTGCGACGCCCCCGCGCTCTGTTGGTCTTTCGCTCGATTTTTCTTTGTTGTCGTGTTGTCGTTTGCCTTTGCACTTGATGTTTTTTGACTCTGACGTTAGGTCTTATAGTTCATGTTTTTGATAGAAAATTTGGTTGATATTATTTAATTACTTTAACAACAAGTATAATATTTCATAAATTCTAAAAGCATAATAATAGCAGTGACTTTATAAAACACGAAAACTCCCTAAATTAATTAAAAAAAGATGAAGCTTAAAATCTGAACAAGCCCCCCTCGGCCATCCTAAAACTTTTAATCAACACGTTCAAAACGATCCCCCAGCTCGCTCTTCCACCCCGAAAAAAACTTATTTGATCGTCTAATTCGTCCGCTCGAGCTCGCTCAACGACCAATTATCCCCCTAAAGAAGCCCGGCTCTCCCTCTCTTGCTCGTTTTTCACCGAAATACACTCGGTGCATAACAAATGAATCCCGAAGAGCGGCAGCTCTCCCTCTTTATCATACACGCGAGTCTGGCTTGGCTTCCTACAAAACCCAAATTAGTGCCGGCGTCGCTCGGCTTCTCCTCGTTAAGACGTTGACGCCCTCGGCGCGCGCGCGCGTGGCGGCAGCTTTGCCACCACCCCCAGCCACTTCACAATGAGGCGGCGGAGGGAGCCGACACCGAGACACGATAAACAATTTGTCGGCAGGGGCTGGAGGGAAAGCGAGAGGGGCTCGCTGGATTGGATTAATTTCGGATAAATATGCGCGATTCGGGAGCTTTTTGAAAGCTTTTTTTTAAGGGGAGAATACAGTTTTAGGGAGAGTGAAAAATTTATAAGCTTTTTTACGCTCTGTCATTTTAAACTTTATTTTACAAACGAGCAAAAAACTTACTTTTTTACAAAATTTAAAACCATTTCCGAGTATCTCGAGCAAAAGCTAGAGCCGCAAAGCCGTTTTAAAAAAGCTCGCCCGCGCGCTCATCGAAACTTTAGAAGGACACGTACAGGATAATTATCGAGCTGGCGCAACTCTCCGGGGGACAATTTCGAGTCCTTCCGCGCGCGTTCTAGAGCACGGAGGAGAAAACAAAAGCCGAGGACTACTTTCCTTCGAGTCGCCTCGACTCCGTGTACGTCCGTACGTGTGCGGCTGTGTGTTTACTCGCTATTAAAAGAGCAAAAGGACAAGCAATCCTAGTTGCCGACTTCTGCCCGACCTCCTCCTGTTCGAGCACTTGTCCTTTTTCTCTCTCTCTCTTTCTCGGAAATACGTCAGCACTTTTTCACACTCGCTCTCTTTGGCCGAGTGTGTATAGGTACGCGCGCCCCCCAGATGGCTAATCGAAGCGTAGCGGTAGTAAAGACTCGTAAAAGTCCTTCGGTGCGCGCGTAGTTTGAGACGCAGTTTTCTCTCTGATCCGAGAGAGTGCACAATTAAAAATTTTGACGAAATTGGATATAAAATTTATGTTAAATTTCGTCCAGCTACACAAATTTTCTGTAGTTACTTCTCGCAGTTAATTTAATACATAAAA